>VDFB02042282.1:0-28289 GCA_007258455.2 Sequoia sempervirens
ACTATTTATAGATCCACTAAACACCTTCCTTTTTAAAATCCTTTAATATTGTTCAATCATTTCTTAGTGTGGTGCATAGTACAATATCATGCTTGAATTTACTCACCATTATCTCCTTGAGTAGGGGTAAAGGATCTTTGGGAAAGGTCTTAGGACCTCCAAGGAAAGGTAAAAGGTGAGCCCTTATTCCACTGGATCCCTAGCTATTGAATCTTGAAAGAAAAGTGCCTCACATTAATCTTGAGATATTAGCCTTTGGCTAGTGGGCCTACATTAAGTATACACACCTACTTGAATAATTTTAGGATTGTGCTCATGTGTTTAGCATTTCTTCATGTGGAAAACTAGTGAAATCCATTCAACCTTATCACCTTGAAGATCAAGTTAGCCAATTTGCATTTTTTCTTTTCAATTTGTTGCCAAAAATAAATCAAAACAACCCTAACTAACATTCACCATCTTTGTTTCATCCTAAGGAACACCTACTTCATCCTAAGGTTCCTGTGCATATTTTCCCATAGAAGTGTGCCTCTATTTCATCTTGAGGCACCTTTATTTCATAGAGTAGCACCTCGATTTTATAAATTTGTACCTCTATAATTTTGATCATAATTGACCACTTAAGATCCCTAATCCAAAGCTTGGACCTTTGTAGACCTAATTCAAACCTAGGAGACACGTCTTAGACCATAATTTCACCTAAGGCATTAGCCATTTTCAACCTATCCATCCATAAAACCCCATTATTCCTCCACCTCATCATCTTCATCCATTTTCTTATACCAAACATCATCAAATCATCTTTAGACCTTAGAGAAAATAAAAAACATTCATTCTATATCAACATTCATCTATCTAATTTTCCAATTCAAATCCATATCCATATCCAAAGAAAATTAATTTTGTTAAGAGTCAAATGTAGATCCTCATCCCTTTTATCCTTTAGCTTGTATATTGCTTAAAAGCTTGCCTAGATTAAGCAGTGTATTAAGCTAGCCCTTATCATTTTGGTTACCCTAGCTTGGGTTTTTGGCTACCCCAAGTTAGTTTCCAAAATCCCCATTCCATATTGTTTAGGCACTTTTCAACCCTAACTAAGAAAATTATTCCTATTCATCAAGGAACTAGTTCTACTTGGAACAACTTTGGTCTTATATTTGTTCTCACCTCTTGGTTTTGTCATAGTGTTACCACGTTGTGTCTATATTCACCTCTTTGTTTTCCATAATGTTTCCAATTTGAAACCAACATCACCCTTTTCAATCCAACCATTCAAATCTATAACTTCACATATAGGGTCTACCTTTCATCTCCTTATCCCATCATCATTAATCACTTTTATCCAGTCCCATTTCTATTTATTGTATTCCTATCACAAGGTCACAAGATAAGAAAAAACTCATATCCTCAAAGGAATTCCCAACTTCAACAACCAATAATATATTCTTCGAGGAAGTGGTCCATCAAGTACTCGTAGAGAACACACTCTTGTTTTCATCACACATCATACATGAGGAAGACCAATATTCAGATGACTTGGATTCATCCACGTTAGAGGATATTTCTCAAGGCACTCAAGAAATAGACTTAATGCATTATTACAACATGAAATATCCCAATCACTACATCCTTATGCTAGCTAAGAAAGGTGCCAAATTGCCTCATGAATTTGATGCCTCCCAAATAATACAAGTTCCTTCTACACCCCCAACTTCTAATCCTCATGATACCACACATTATCTATCTTCTTCTAATCCTCCTATTACATCTCAAACCACCAATCCCATATCCATAACACACTTACATGTCAAAATACCACCAAGCATCCAAACCATTGCAACCCAAATCCCACAACCTCAAGTTTTCATCCCTTCCCCCCCATATTTCAACATTGGCCCCATTACACACAACACACAACCTCCAAAATTCAAACCCAATTTCATCCACCCATCAAAACCTACAACATCATACATCCACCCTCTAACCTCCAATTATCAATAAAAACCACCTAATCTCAGAAGTTCTTTAACACAGGATGTTCAACAAAGAAACACTCAAGGGACTTCAATTAGGACATCAAAATAAAAGTTATATCTTCCAAGAGCTATGTCCTTACCCATTCAATAATTCCATCACTATGCTCCCCTTTCCTTAAAACTTTGAAATGCCTAAATTTGGTAAATAGAAAGGAAAGGGAGATCCTAGGTAACACCTAAGGAATTTTGCATAGCATGTGAAGAGGTTTCTTGTCTTGATGCATACCTCTTAACAATCTTCCCTAGAATCTTAGGTGGACAAGCCCTAGATTGGTTTACTCACCTTCCTCATGGAGCCATCGCCACCATTTTTGAACTAGCCACATGATTTGTCACATATTTCTCCTACAACATTGAACATGACATCACCATGATGGACCTATGTAACATAAAAAAAAAAGAATGGTGAAAGCTTTGCCTCTTTCTTACAAATATGGAGACATCTTGCTATTCATTTTCCATGGGCCATTCTCGAAAAATAACTCGTAGCCATATTTGTCCACAAATTGAATCAAGAAATTAGATTTCATTTAAAAATCCAATGCGCCAAATCCTTCA
Organism: Sequoia sempervirens; assembly: GCA_007258455.2. Classification (NCBI taxonomy): domain Eukaryota; kingdom Viridiplantae; phylum Streptophyta; class Pinopsida; order Cupressales; family Cupressaceae; genus Sequoia; species Sequoia sempervirens. Next base: position 2,595 of record VDFB02042282.1, read on the forward strand.
AAGAAATTATAGAAAAATGAGTCACCATAGAAAAATAACTTATAACCAAAGGACTAGTCAAGATCTATAAGGAGAGAAAAGACAATAATCAACCTAGTGACAAATCTCATTTTTGGAACAAAAATAAGAGCATAGTCAATGATGGTGTGACCAATTATAAACATGTCCAAAACATCCAAATACATGTGCCATCATCTTCCCAAAATAATCAATCTACCAAGCACAATGTAATTATCCCCAAAGGATAACCTAAATGATTTACTCAATGCAAATACACTCCCTTGGGAGAACCTATAGAGGCAATCTTCCACAAACTAATCCAAGGAAATTTGATCCAACTTCCAGAGATAAAAACACTTAGTGAGGATATTCCCTAGACCTCTTGGTATAAATAGAAAGAATTTTGTGAATATAATCAAGTACAAGGACATAAAACATCCAATTGCATGGGGCTCAAAAACTCAATCGAAGATCCCATCGATCATGGATAAATCACCATTAAAGCCCAAAAGTCACTCAATGTTCACAAATGGGTATATATAAAAAACCTTTTCCTTCACATAATGATGGAAAATATTATGCATCCTATAACACAACCCCCTATACCTATACCAATAATATCAACAATCCATCATTTGATTCTATTATTGGTTGTATTGAACAAATTTCTACCCAAGTAGCCACTGTAACCATCAAAGCATCTAATTTTTCCATCACTACTTGCCATGGTCAAGTTACAATCGAAGGAGCCTCATCATGTCCCCTATCTACAAACAAATATAATCTCCTTGACCACTTATAAAAAATTCCAAACATAAATATCCATTCTTGAGCTACTTTGAACATCTCTCGTGTACAAAGAACTCTTCAAAAATCCCTCCAAGAATCCCATGTCCCTAATGAAATTAATATTGATTAATTTCAAGCCATGATAAGGAAATTATCTTCTTCATAATCTCTCACATTTACTAACAAATATTTTCCTTCCATCGATTCATCTCACAATAAACCACTCCATATTGAAGCCTTTATCCATAAAACCACAATCAAGTGTGTCTTAATAGATGGTGGATCATGACTTAATCTTTACACCTTGAATTTGATAAAAAAATTAGGATACTTTGATGATGTTGTTGATCCTCAAAAGAAGATTACCATCAAATCCTATGATGATACTGAGTGTGAATCTAAAGGTGTCATAAAGTTACCCATGTAGGTGGGGCCAATCACTATGGAAACTACATGTCACATTTTAGAACTTGATCTCCCATACAACATCCTTCTTGGTTGTCCATGGATCCATGCCATACAAGTCATCCCATCCACATATCACCAATGCATCAAGTTCCCACACAATGAAGTTGAAGTGATTGTACTTGTTGATTAAAAACCCTTTCAATATTGTAAATTATTGGAAAGCATTCAAGTTCCTTCACAACATTGTCCAACCAATACTGAAGCATCTTCTTCCTTTCACATTGATCCTTTCTCACTAACTGCCTCCTCCACTTCTCACACTATCCCAGAGATCAAGGCTAAAATTAAATATATTGGATGCAAAGAGTACGAGTTACATTCCTCTTTCTATATTGGACAACTCACACTATCTCCTAAAAATTATGGTCAACCTAAGCCACTGGTACCATCATCTCAAACTACAATATGAAGTGCACTCACCCACCTATAGCATTAGGGTACAATGGACAAATAAACTATTGAAGACAAATCTCATCGAACCAGTTATATAAAGATGATGAAGATGGAGAATAAAAGTCTAAAATTGATCCATTTACAAATATTTATCCTAAAGGTTTCCACATACGTAAAGGTATGGGATATAAAGGAAAATTCCTTGGAAAATAATAACATGGGATATCATAACCATTGAAGCTGATACACAATACTATGAATCAAAGGTTAGGGTATGAACCACTTAATACTATTCCTACTGACCGTAATTGAAATCCCACTAAATTAGTGCAAGTATCCTTTGATATTAACAACACTCAGAAGGATTCCCACGAAGAATCCATTGAATATATCATCGACATATTCCAAGATTCAAAGATCTTTACCATCTCATCCAACTCCTTCACTTCCACTCACCTCCTAGACTTAGATCAACAAGTGTCACCTATTATTGATACATCTGAAAACAACAAGGTTATCACTGAATGTACAAAATTTCAAAATCCTTTACCAATCGAAGATAAAAAATTAAATCTCAGTCAAATACTATTAGAGTGTGAAAAAGTAAAAGATATAATCAAGAAAAATCAAAATAAGTCAATCTCCAATAATGCTCCACTTTCAAAAATAATTAGGGGCATCTATAAAAGTTCTAAAAGAAATACGTCAAGATATAAACTTGTTGATCCTAAGTCTCCATCGTCCTCATCTTCCCTCAATGCATCCACTTCCCCCAACTTATTTCGTTCACTAATTTCCATGCATCTATCCTCTCAATTCACCCCCCTTACTGATATATCATCTTGATAGACCTTTGATGGAAACCTCTTGAAGTGCTATGATATGGAGCATGCCCAAGCTTCTTTATGTGATATGCATGAAGGCCTTGGTAGTGAACATATTAAAGATTATACCTTAGCTCGCTCCTTTTGCAATACAAGATATCATTCCTCTTTGTTGGAACAAAATCCACATCCATCTGTCAAGGCATGCCAAGTAGATCAACAACTCGCTGCTTTGATCACAACAACATCACATCCTAATTGTTGAAAAATTCTAAAAAAATTTAAAAAAATTTAAAAAAATATAAATAGTAAAGCGATAACCCATCCACTAGTCAAAACCACTTTGGTGGAACCTTGGGCAAGTACCATGATGAAAAATTGGATACAAGTGCCATGTGTAGTAGTTGCTTTTCCACCATCTCTTAGAATGTCATATCCCATACTACCATCACTCCTATCTTCTCATACCATAATAAAATAATACCCATCCACCCATTCATAATAAACCTATCATGGCTTGTATTACTCATTGATTAGGTCACCTATCATCTCCTCCATCATTACCCACCCTTTCATGTTCTTCCCCTATGCTAGATGCGATAGCTGCACCTAAATTATGTCGAGTATACAACCTTGTATATATGCTTAGTATTCAATTCATTGGCCTTCATGGTCTCATACATTTACTTCCATCTTCACACATCACTTCATGCCACAATAAAAGCTTCATCCTATTATAAGAAAACACATAAACACACTACCTCATAGCAAACCATCCCATCTCATCCTAAATCCCATCCATAATAACCTTTGGCACTCTTCAGACACATTTGAACAAAAAAACCATGCATAGATACATCACTTCTTATCACTAAATCACACATGAGCCTAGATGATGAATATTAAATAGTCATAATATCCTTTTTCTCATGATTTTCATCTATCTAATTGTCCATACCCATAAGGATGCCTCAATCTTGATTTTGGTATAATCTTGGTCATCACATTACCCTATTTTTGGCAAGAGATATATTGGTTGCATGACATGTTTATTATTGTATCTTTTATTTTGATTTATCTTTTGACCCATGACTACACCTACTTGAGGCCACCAAGATCTTTCTATGTCTTGGTGTGTTTTGATTGGTGTATAGTGGGGCATCATCTTTATCTTGTATGTCATGTTTGTGGGATGTTTTTGTAATATTAGTATGAAGCTACTTATCTTGTGTGTGTTGGAATAGCTTTTAGCATGGGCATTCATATTTTTCATACTAGGTCCTTCCGTAGCTTTTGTGCACTATGACTATCATGCTTTAAGTCTATTTTCCTTAACATATTCTAACAAGGTTTTGTGTTGTCTAGTATGAATAAGGACACACCTTTAGTTTGAGTAATTCCATGCAAAGGTTACCTTATCACCTTGGTTCCTCATACCTTAGTGCATTATTTCCTTTGCTATATTAAAATTTAGGATTGCTCTCTACATACCAATGTAACCAATCTCTCATTCCATGCCATTCATCTTCCATTTGATATGCTTCTTGATCCTTATCCCCCATCTTTCATTTCCATGTTGAGAGTAGACTTGTGTTCTCTTAACCCGCCTGTCCTCTCGAGGGGGCATCCCACAACACCATTGTAATCCTTCCTCACCCTTCTAGTGACTGGGGCATCATGTCACTAGTCCTTATCTCTTTTCATGCACTATATTTTATTCTTCTTTGATACAATGCCACTTTTTACATTTGTGACATCATACCAAAGATGAGAAAAATGTAGACCCCTAAAATATGACCTTACCCAGCCAAACCTAATTTTACCTTATCCTAAGCCATTAATTAATTAAAAATTATTTATTTATTTAATTAATTCCATCATTTTCCCTATTTTATCCTAACCTTTAATTAATTCAATATTTATTATTTATTTAATTATTTTCACATTCACCTTTATCCTTATCCATTTAATCATAGCCCTTAAACTTGTTCACATGGATCACAATCTAAAATTTCCATCATGTGACAAGTGTCCCTTTCATATGCCTAACTAACTCCTTATTAGATTCATTGAACCTAGACATCTTCCCAAAAGTCAAAATAACTTTTCATCTCATCCATTCATTTCATATCCCACCTCTTAATCCTAGCCATTCACATAAAGATGTTGCCCTAATCCATTCATCTTATCCCTCATGAGACACTTGTCACATGACTACATTTTTGAGTCTAACCCTAATCCTCATTCAATCTATCTTGACCCTTGATTTTTCCTCTTGAGAAATCTATAACTAGAGGCCCTCATCCTTCATCATCAAGAATCAAGTCTATTATTGTTAACCTTATGTTGTTGTTTTTCCATCTCATTATTGTAATCATGCCAAGGTTATGTTGGCTTATTGAGCAATCTACATCATATCATTTAATTTAGAGAAAATCAAATAGGACTAGGGTGCATTCTATTTTTGTTAGGTTAGGTGACATTTACCTTGCAAACCTATGTCATTTTTATGTCTCCATGTTTCTTGGAAAGTGTCTTAGGGGATATGAGAGAAATGTATTTAATACTGGAATATATTGTAATTATATTTTTGAGAGGAAATTTAATGTTGGTGGAGGTTACATGTCGCTAGAGGTCAGGATTATCCATTGTAGGTGTTCACATTGGTAATGTGAAGGGTCTTGAGTGGGGCACCAAGTTTGGAGGGAACATGTGTCCATTGGTTCTCCATCTAGAAGTTGAACAGTCACTAGAGCATATTGAATGGAAAAAGTTGAAGAAGGCCATGGGTTAGGTGGCCACATTGAAGCCTTGTACATATTAATTAATTTATTATCATGACTCTTAGTTTTCCAAGGAAGGGGCATGGGTTTTTGGAAGTGGTTTTGACACCTCTTGTTTTAGTTTACCATTGTGGTCTTGCCTCCCATGAGTTCTATAAATTAGATCTTTGACATGGTAGTTACATATTGTGCTATTTGCATGTGTATGGAAGCATCCATGTTGTAGGAGATGATCAAGGAACTGTATTGTTGTGTATCTCTCTTGTGAAGATAAATAATACACTTTCCCTCTTTTCTCATGTGGAGTTTTTTCTTGAAAGGGTTTCTCCACGTAAATTTGGTGTCATATATGTTTGCTGATTTTTCTATTATGGTGAATGTGCAATCACATACATATAATTAGATTTGGTAATCTTATTTTCAGATTTGAATTCACATACATATGTTAATAGTGCGGCTTAGTTCCACCTTATTTTCAACAATTTTAACTCAATCTAGGAGGATGAAGATTGTTTGAGGTATGCATTTGATTATTTGCATTATCTTATCTTGTTTTGCTTCAATCACTTTTTCACATATTCAATTGTAAAGGTCAAATAAGTGAAACTCAAATCCACTTGCCAGGTTTAAATTTGTGCACAAGGTTTAATTCCACACTCTCAAAGCTTAGTTCCATAATTGAATATAAGTGAACCAAAGCATCAACAAGAAATTGAACCAAATTCCAAAGTGTTTGTTTAGCATCACAAAGGCTCTAATACATTAGCAAACATATGCCTAATACATGACATAACAATATATCCATTGAAGTTCAAGCTAAGCACCTTTATTTTATTTAAATTATAAGCATTTTATTTAATGCATATATATCTATCATAAATTAGGGTGATATTATATTAATTAATTATTTTCCTAAATATTTATAAACAAAACCATTTATTTTTTGACAAAATCTTATTTATATAAAATTTAAATTTCTCATGTTATAATAATAAATTTTAAAGGAGAAATCAAATATTAATATATTATTTAAATAAATAAAATTATTTTCGTATATACAATTGTGTTTATGAATAGGATAGGTAATACAATTAATTTAATTTAATTTAGAGTTATAATAATTATGATATAATAGAATTTATAAAATTGAAAATTAAAAGTAGTGAAAGTACTTAGTTAATTCTAGTGATTAATAGGTTGTTGTCCACTCTTTTAATCATAGCCTTTAAATTATAATTTAGAATCATTTATTCTTGGATGCGTTAGAAGCACAACTACAAATTTTGAACTAGGTTGTTTTCAAATTTTGTTGAGTCAAATCCACAAATTATGAAAATAATCCAAATTAGATTTATGAATTGCAAAATTGAACATCACAAGAATATGAACTTGTTAGAATAATCATGCATTAGCTAATAATTAATTACTTTGATTAATTATTAGTCTAATTTATTCTCATGCACTTAAGCTAAACTTAGGAGTGATTTACTATGTTAACTAGAGAGCTATTATTAGATCATTTTTTCTCATTGCATGAGGTGTTGACACTTGTCATGATCTAATCCCTTTCCCATTTAGGGTTGCTCCTATATAACACTCAACCCTCATTGTATTATCTCTTGAGCTTTCATGTCTTTGATAGAACTCTCAACCTTTGAGGAATCTTATTTTCCTTGAAGATTTTTGAGGTTCATTATGTAGCTTTTTCTTGTTAAGGAATATTGCATATATTGTTTGCACATCTCTTACATCGAAGGTGTCTTTATTGTTGTTTGATCTTGTGGCTCGTATTTTTCACAATTCTAACATGGTATCAAAGTGTGGATTCAATGAACTCCTCGATTTATGAGTTTTTTTCTTCAACAAGGGTTACATGCTTTAGATCTAGTATCCCCTTTGATTTTTTTGCAAATTTTGGAGGTGGGCAAAATTTTGGTGTATCAAGAACCAAAATAGAGTCTTCCATTGGATTTAGAGTTGTCAAGAAAGTCAATTTTTCCTTTCTTTGGCCTGATTTGGACTCCTAAGGTTAGATTTGTGAGGGTTTGAAGCAATTGATTTTTTTCAAATTCAGAGGGTAGCTATAATTTTTGAATATTTTGGGCCGAAAAGGACCTTGCTGTTGGATTTAGGAGGCTAATTCGATAAATTTTGACTATAAATTTGCGTATATTTGACCATCAGGAGCTTTTGAGGCAAAAAATTTTTGCCCTAGGGGTCGTACAACTCCTTTATGATCCCTTGGGCATGAAAATATATATTTTATATTAAAACAGGTACAGGGTGGTTTTTTATTCTTTTTTATTTTTTTTAAATCTCAAAAAATTAAAAAAAATCATTTTAAAAATTCCAAGCGGTTGTATTTAATTTTTTGTAGCGAGGAATCCAATGGGGGTCAGTGCATTCATGAGGGATTCTCCTTCGGGTGTTGTGCATGGCATTTATGCCGACCGACGCCAACCCTCAGCACCCCCAATGCTCTTTGGGCCACCGTTGGTGGCTAGCTTTCCCAACGACCATACACAAAAAAACTCCAACCAATTTTTTCGGCATCGATAGATTTTTTTTGGTGGTGACATGATTTTTGGCAGTAGGAGAATATTTTGAGGGTTTCCCAACATAATTCAACTTTTTTGCATATTCTAGGAATCTTATTTGAATATTCTAGCGATCGATCTTTTCTAAGGGGCTATATTTTTTTACCATAGGGAATATTCTACTGACGTCAACATAATATCATGTTGACATCAATAATATAGATGGTTGAATGGCCCCTTCAAGATCCTCTTTAGTCCTAAAGAGGTGTTTTTTTCTTTCTTTTGGCCATAACTTGGGCGTACAATGTCAGATTTTAGCAAACGAGATATCATCGAAAAGATGGTTTCACCAACTTTCTAGCAATGTGGGACTCAACACTTGATTTTTCTATTGGTACATTTTATAGCTTGTTGAAGTTAGAGGTGTTGTTTTCAGTTTCGAGCTCATAACTTTTGACCAGTTTCTCCATTTTTTATGATTCCAATAGCGTTAGGATAGTCTTCCAGAGCTCTTCATAGTCATGCATGCATTTTTTCTCAATTTCTTTACAGGTGCATTTTATTCAATTTTTGTTTTTTCACACTCTAGTGAATTATTTGGACGCCTTAACTCCCGAAAACTTTTCATTTGCATGGGATGACTTGTTTTTGGTTGTTCTTTATGCATTTCCAATTTTTTGTACTATTTGGGCATTGTAGACATCTTTTTATGCACATTCTCTTTTGTAGACCACTGAGATAAAGTGACATTCTAGTGTATACTTTTTAGGGATTTTTTGCATCTTGTTGCCTTTTTCACTTGCACTATGATATAAAGTGCCATGGGGGGTTGATGTTTGCCTTTGGTTTGACATCACACCTTTGTTAAGTGAGTGTTACTTCCATAAAAATAGTGAATCTAGGTGATTCTTGCCTCATGCATGTGTGCCTTAGTTTGCACACCCTTTTATTTATAGGTTGTTTCTTCTACATGCACTTCTTGGTTTCACATAGTTTGAGTGTACCTATCTTGGCTCTCCCTTTTTAGCATTATGGGGGGGTTTCTACTGTTGCTGCTAATACTTCCTTGGTTTCACATTTGAGTGATCTATGTATCTAGTTCTTGTTCCTATATACTAGTCAGATGCAAAGTGTACATCGGTGACTAGTTACCCATGCATTTCAGTGAGATGGATCATTTACCATATGGACACTTACATTCTTGTTTCTGGAAGTTCTTCATTTCATCACTATATTAGTCATAATTCAACAACGGTCTACAACTTCTTTGTGCTTCAACGATGTTCTACATGTTCCTCTTTTTTGGGACATTGTTTCAGTTGGAGACTTCTTAGTCCTTCACCTTGATTTGGAGGTTTATTCAGTTGTTCATTCACCTTTATCTCTTTTGGAGAGGAGTTTTCTCCCACTATGGTTTTCTCCTTTTCTCTAGTTTTGAGAGATCTTTTGTTTGTGCATGGGTACCTCACTAGGCCTTGTTTGTTGGGACCCATCTTGCATTCTCTTTTTAGGGTTTTTAGCTACTCCCTAAGTTCATCTTAAGGGGGGGTGTTAGAGTAATCATGTATTAGCTAATAATTAATTAATCTTTAATTAATTATTAGTAATTTATTCTCATGCACTTAAGCTAAACTTAGGAGTGATTTACTATGTTAACTAGAGAGCTATTATTAGATCATTTTGTGTCATCGCATGAGATGTTGACACTTTTCATGATCTAAACCATTTCCCATTTAGGGTTTCTCCCATATAGCACTCAACCCTCATTATATTATCTCTCGAGATTCCATGCCTTTGATAGAACTCTCAACCTTTGAAGGTCCTACTCTTGTTTTCCTTGAAGATTCTTGAGGCTCATTCTATAGATTTTTCTTGTTGAGGAATATTGCATATATTGTTTGTAGATCTCTTGCATGGAAGGTGTCTTTGTTCGTTGTTTGATCTCGTGGCTCGTGTTTTTCACAATTCTAACAAAACTTTGCCTTGTAGACTTGAACATGCTACTAAGATTCACTTGTACTTACAAACTAAGATGTGTTTGGTTTGGATTTGCAATAAAAAAGACAATGTTGACAAACACCATTGAGAAGCTTGATAAGCAAGAACTTGTGACAAGCCACTAAGATACCAAGTTAACAACTTGATATCTAAAATAGTGGTAGACAACACACAATGAATACAAAGTCTACCCTAAATGAGAGGTAATTTGAAATCTAGAAATTTGGAATGTGGCACTTGTTTGGAATGTGGTGTAAATGGCAATGCAAAAGATAGCTTGCAACTAGGTTTCAGAGTATGTAGAGGTGATATAAAGTAATAATATTTTGGAAAGCTACTAAATTTGGATATTATAAAACCCTCCATAAGCTTGTAGTGATTGCTAAGATGTTAAAATATTATTAAATTTAGAAATTTGATAGATGCTAGATGAAAAGCTATAAATGCCAAATATATGGCATATGATGAGGTAAGGGGTGGTGTCTATTATACTTGGCTCTAAGCACACAATTTAGAAATTATGATGTAGTAGTCAACATATAATAGTTAGTTAGAACTAAGTTAACTTAGGCTCAAACTTATATTTGAATTTTTAAAATAACTTGGTCAAATATGTGAATTGTGGAACTAACTTAGGTCAAATGCATGGGTGCAATAAAAGAACTAGGGGGAGGAACATGTATGTATAGGTGTTGAAAAATATCTTAAAATATATTTGGTTTGGATTGTAATGTTCTTCTCATAATTTAGACAAAAGAAGGTGCTAAATTAGTCACAATCATCCTCTAAATAAATTATCAAAACATAAGAAGGTGTTAAATTAGTCACAATCATGCTCTAAATAAATTAAAACATAAGAAGGTGTTAAATTAGTCACAATCATGCTCTAAATAAATTAAAACATAAGGTGGTGTTAAATTAGTCACAATCATGCTCTAAATAAATTATCAAAACATATGTATTAAGAGGCATAAAACTAATTATAAAAAGAGTATGCACTTGGTCCATTACAACTATATAACCTCTTAATTTGAGTATTCTCATTTTATTAAAAGATTTAAATGTACTAGATATATTTATTTTAAAAATGCATAGAGATATTCATTTCAAGGTAATATTTTTTAAATTTGTCACATGATATAATAAATGTCTTAGAGAATAACATCTCTTAGATTTATCTAAATTGATTTAATTATCTATTATAAATTAACAGATTAAAAAAAATGATAACAATTATTAATAATGAAATTAAAAATAAACTATACTGTCTTAAATCATATTAATTATTTATTTAATAATAAAATTAAAGATAAATCACAATTTAAATATAAATTTTATCTAAAAATAATCTATTTTTATATTAATTAATAAAATTTTAGTTTTGGAGGCCACTTCTCACACAAATTGTTTACAATATAACTTAAATTTCATACATCATGTATAAAAGCTCAAGTACAAGATTATCATTTAAAAATTAAATATTTATAATAAATATCCAATAATTTAACCATTTAACAGTTTTGAAAAAGCAATCTTAATCTATAACACCATATATATATATATATTGCTTGCAAGGATTAGATAGCCCCTTATAAACTGCAGGTGACCGGCTGATGCTGGCATGACAATACCCTCCAGTATCTCTTGCTTGCAAGAATTTGATTTTAGCCAATCAAACTAGGTCCCGCCCCATAAATTGTATAAATATATAAACATTACTCTTTAAAATTACTCTAGAAAAAACTATAATATAAAACATTAAAAAAATATTTTATCTTTAAATATCTTAGAAGGGATTCATGATAAAAGCGTACCATGACACCCATCTAAATAAAAAATAATTTGTTCCATGTTGATTAGACGGCACTCTAACACTATAAATTTATCATGTCTTGACTTTAAAGGATAAATTGTATAATTTGAGGACAAATAAATTATATTAATGTGGACTTTCGGAAGCCTCTATGGTCCACACGAGACTTTCATTTAACTTAATCTTAAAACTTCTAGAAATTTTTATAGAATTATTAAACTAATAAGGTTTTTTTTTAATTATTTAGATTTTTTGAAAGAGTATCTATTATTATTGTTAATTTTTAAAATTAATATTATAATAATTATAAATATTATGATATTCAAAGGTCAAAGTGTGAATGATGGGTCATTTAAAAAAAATGTATGGAATAATTTAAGAGTTTTTAATAATTAAGTGGTCATTTGAATTTCAAAAGAACAATTAATGGTGTAAATTTTAGTTGAGGATTTTTTAAAAATTGATAGTCTCAAAATTTTATTAAAATGTAAACATCTAATTTGATGTAAGAAATTTTCAGTTTCAGTTGAGATAATAATTGAAAATTTGAGAGCTAAAAATATGGGTTCTTATTTTCTTCCATAAGATTCTATTTTTTTTGTTTATATTGAACAAGACACACAGTAATGGTGTAGTGGTTGCAACTAATTCGGTGATCTAATTAGTGAAAGAACAATTGAGATAATTGTTGTATAGATATGCAATTAGAGAACTGCAAGCTTTTTTTAGATGTTTTGGCTAATAGATATATAGTACAAATAAAACATTTATATAAGTAACTTTACAAACTCATAACGAATGTAAGAACAATACAAAATGGTTTCAATTACGCAGTTCAACATAGAGAGGAAATATAATTTGTAACACTGTACATGCAAGAAAATGTGTTTTGTCTTGTATGAATATGTGCTATATGAGAGCCATGATGTGATTTTTGCCATCTTGCATACAGTTTCATTTTTTAAACTAGGAATGTAACAAAAATATGAATATAAGTAACTAGAAAATAGAACAAGTAGCTAATTAGTGTTGACATTTTTGGATAGTAGAAATGGTAGACTTAATTTTTATCATAGAAATTTCAATTTGTATAAAAATATAAATTGGTGAGTGAACAATGCTATAGCTAATATAATTGACGAGGATGACAAGACAATCATTGATGTGTTCTATGATGCAAATCTTGAAACAAGTGTTATTTATACATGGTTGTTTGATACATGATGTATAGCTTTATTAAGATGAAAACATAAATTAATGATTAGTGTTTGTACAAACATATTCTTAATCATTCACATTGAGTGTGGAAATATCATGTGTATTATATAATTTTTTTAATGCTTGTTTGACATTGTAATATTGAATTGATACTTAGAACAATGCAATAGTTGTGCTATTTGGTGATAGATTTACAACATATTAAGTTAAAAAATACGTTTTAAGTGATAAGTGCTTGAACAATGAAATTATGCACCTTACCATCAAAATAAATATGAACATAGATAGCTAACCAATAATCTAACCTACAACCTTCCATAAAAAAATTGCAAACAAAAGACTTCAAATTTGATTCCATTACATTCATCCATATTGAAACACTTTAAAAATGTAATTTAGAAACCAATTCTAACTCATATGAAATTTCCTTTATTACATGCATTTATAATTCAAAGAAATAATGTCAATCTCCATAACTTACCATCTCAAACTCACCATATAACATGCTCTTGATACTTTTGAGAATTCCAAATTCTTACTCATTAATGTACTGTCATCTAGATAGCTAGATGGATTATTCTAGAAGGATAAATAATCCATTTGCTTGCATTAATATAGATACTATTATCAGTTATACCTCTCTTGATCTATTTAATTATTACAGGCATGAGGTTATTGTTAATGACAAGATAAAGATCTTTTTATTAAAGAAAAGCAAATGAATTTTGAGTGTTTTTCAATTACCTTCCACAAACACTTCCTATGACATTGTGACATAATCTTAGGATATGTAAAAGTTTGATTGTTCCTCAATTTGAAAATGAGGTTGCTCTTCTATTTCCATTTGAAAAATTTCCTCTATTTAAATAGTACACTTGTCTTCAATTTGTGTATCTGCTAGTTGCTTATTGTCATTGAAATCTGATTTAGTGCAAATCTTATTTACAATTTGAAGACCAAAACTATTTTGTTTACTGATTTTAGGTTGCTATATAGAGGAATCTTTAATAAATTTCACATCTTAATCAATAATTTTTTTTTAGATTGTAAAACTCGCAGTATTTTGATTGTTGGTGAGTGAAAACATTATTTCTAATTTGAACAACAAAAACATTTTGTTTATTGATTTTAGGTTGTTGTTATGGGGAGGAATTTTAATAAATTGCACATTTTAATTGATAAACAACTAATTTGTAGGTAGATTGTAAAACTAACTATATTTTGATTATTGATTATAGATAATTAAAAGAACCAGAATAACTACAAAAATCTGCAACTAAATACTTCTAAACATTTCATGTTGGGTTTGTTACTAGAAAACTCCTTAGTGTTATACTTGAAGGCAAATAACACAACAATGTTAATTTGCTAATCACAAACAAATAAATATGCAAAAGCCTCAAATTGTCTTGAAAGAAAGAGAGGTGGGGTATCTATTAAATAGAGACTCAAAATAGAGGTGGCATTATGACGCACAATCATATTCACCAATAGTCCAACTGCACTACTAAATACATACAAGAAAGTTAAGAAAGACAACTAGAAAATTAATAAGCCCAATGGACATTACACATTTTTATCAAAATATGATTGTTATGTATTTATTGTCGTCAATACTATTTCAATGTTTTACAACTTGCTTTGCTTCAAATATAAGCAAAAGTGAAAAACCCTTCTACCCAAAAACTTTGTGGAAGTTGGATATCTTAAGCATGGTTCTAAAATTGTCTCTCAATTTTTAGTTCATATTCTTAGCCATACTATTTTGTTGTGGATTGCTTAGAACTATCTATTTCTTAGACTTTTGTGTTCCTTGCAATATTTTTAATCTTTCTTTAAATATGTTAGCTTCCAAAATCTATTTGAAGAATTTGATTTTCCTACCAATTAGGAGGGTATATGGGGATTCAAATAAGTAAAAATTCCTAAAGAATCAATAGAATCAAACTAAGAGGAGTGTAAACCTTGGACTAGTTGGTGAATGGAAAAACATATAAATTTATGATACAAATCAATGTGGTAAAAGTAAGGGTCCTTGCCAAAATGAAAATTATCAAAAGAGGGAAGATAATGTAGGTGTAAATTCACCTCCCAGGAGCACAATTTGTAATATAAACCTTCACAAATTATACAAGAGAAGCAACATGCTATTTCACCACAAGTGAATGAATAAATTAAGATGAAGAATAATGTACATTGGCCTTGCCTATAAAGGCAAGATGCAAGTTGGTAAAATGAATAACTGACAATAACTAATAAAACTGTATGCACCTAAATAATTAATATCTAATAATATTTTCCTAAGTAAAACTTAAGCATGGTAATTTTTACCATTTACCAGAACACCCTCCCTTAAGTGCAACTTAGGGAGAATATTATGCAATATCAAGATGCAATATGGGTCGCGGCTACATAACCATGTTAGGTACCCATTTACAATGCAAAAAAAGGAAATCTCTCACAACTAGAGAAAATGAGAGAAACCCTATGGGAAAAAATCCTTCTCCAAAAGAGAGAAAATGCAAACAGAATCAAATCATGTGAGGAAGGATGGAGGACTCCATGATACCCCCCAAGTACACCATTCGTCACATATATATTACAATCAATAGCCCCCCATAAGAGGGAAAAAGAGAGACTATGTAGCCCCCCTAAAATGTGTAATCACCTGCAAAAAAGGGTAAGTCCCTGACGACAAAACATGATCCAATGTCAACACACAACTTGTCTCCCTTTTGGAAGATAAAAACCAATTACAAATGCAAGAATGCTTCCCATTTTGGATAGAAATTAGCAAGTGAAATCCAAATGTAGGATGATAATGTCTCTGAAATATGCTCATGTGTCCCTAAGATCTTGGAAGATGATGCCACGAACCAATCAGGAACATGCCCAATCACAATAGAAAGTGACAAACAAGGTACCACTAGAAACTGATTTTGAACATTCTCCAAAGACAGAGATGGAGTGACAATAGTTGTACCACAACTATCATCAAATAGGAAAATTAATCCTTCAAATGTGTCTTCCAAGTCTGAAATGTGAGATTCCACAAACAATGAACCAATGGCTGGCAAATAGGAATCCTAATCAGGAAGAGAATGAGAATCCTATTGTTCAGGAATGATGGAAGTACTTAATGAAGGAATATCAACTATCCCTGACAAAGAATCAAGAAACTTTGAAGCAACTGCAACCTCATCTGAACTCTCAAAAAGTTCCAAAGAATCACAATCATAGTTTATCTTCTCTGAAGAATAACAAGGCACATTGGTATTGGAAAGAGGATCATCAAGAGATGGTGGAGTATCATAATCTCTATATGATTCTCGAATGTAAGTCCAAAGAGCACAAGGGCACTCAAAATGAACGAGTGATTCCAAAAGGTCATCATTTATATGCTCAAAAATAACTTTAAAGACTTGAGCCCTATATCATTTCCAAATAATATACCTATTGTACTTGTTTCTGAAATAGGAACTTCATTATACAAATATGGTAATAGATTAAGCTCACTAAGATGAGTGAGAATAAAATTACTCTATTGCCTAAAGTTCCCTTTCTCCAAAAAAAAACCATTATAACTGATAATTCTTCAAAATTTTCAAAGATTGTTATAAAAACCTCAAAAATTTATTAGAAGGTTAGAAACCCTGATTTGGAGCAAGAATTGGTTGGGCCCATTGCGTGATCTCCATGCCAACACCGAGCAAACTCCACCGAGCCGAGGGCTGAAAATTCAACGTTGCAGCCTTCAATTCCCAAATCACAGAGCCTCAAGCAAATTTTCTATAAAATCGCATCCTCCTCTCGTTGATTCATGGGTTGGGGGTTTGATTGCAGCCTCCAATGGAAGATTTTAGGCATGTAAATTTGAATAAATCCAAACCATAAAAATTCAACCGCAAACAATATTTTCCCGGGTGGGAGAATGGAAGGCGACAGACGGCCAAAAAAACTGCAAACTAATTGATGTGACCAATGAAATAATGAATTGGGCCTTCGGATGTGACAGGGATCGATCATGAAGTGACTAGCCGACAGAGAAATGAATACCGACGAATGGTAATGAATGTAGGCCAACAATTCTAAAAGGGCACTGAAGAATCTCCAGTGATCGACAGAGAAGAACAACGATAGGGAGAAGACCCATGGGCGCTAGTATAGATGGAACGGCCTGAATAGTGAAAACATTGCCTTTGTTTTTGAATCGCTCAGGCTGCAATGAGAATTGGCCTACAATGGCCTCCAAAACACTCGGTCAATGCACAACATAAGCGTTTTTACATGGGCACACATAGATTTCAGCAAAACAACAAAATTGTTCCTGTGACAACCTCTGCAAAAAAAAAGTGCTTCTCCAAATGAACCGGATCTCTCGAAAATATTGAAGAAGTAAAAGAATATCGGCAAAAATGACAGTTTGAAATTTAACAAATTTCAAATGTCAAATAATCTCCACCGAATAAATGATCTCAGACTCCGATGAAAACTCTCAGCGAAAGGAGTTGCAGATAGTGGGCTCTGATACCATGCAGGTGTAAATTCATCTCCCAAGAGCACAATCTGCAATATAAACCTTCACAAATATGAGAGAAGTAACACGCTATTTCACCACAAGTGAATGAATAAATTGAGATGAAGAATAATGTACATTGGCCTTGCTTATAAAGGCAAGATGCAAGTCAGTAAAAGAAATAACCAACAATAACTAATAAAACTATATGCACCTAAATAATTAATATCTAATAATATTTGCCTAAGTAAAACTTAAGCATGGTAAATGGTAAAAAACATTTACTCCAACAGATAATGGTGCTAATGGAGAACACGTTTTTTTCGTCAATATTATTTTTAACAAAATAAACATTTTCTATTTTTAGATATAAGGATCTAAGTATTCATTAGCAATCTCAGTTAAATGATGAATCTTTTAATTATGTGAGTTTCAAAAGTATCTCTATAGGTGCATCACAAGCTAGGAAGCTGAGCAACATTGAAATGATTTAAATTTATTAATTAGAATGAACTAATGTACTCATATCTAATTGAACATGATAGGATCAATTCAAGTTTGAAGCCATATGAGGAAGAAATAATCTTAGTATTTCTTAGATTACTCTAGAGATAAGTGGACTATTCTGAAATAACATTAATCATCAACAAAAGTTGCTATAGGCTTGGAACTTCCAAGGGAACTAACATACATTAGAAAATTTGTGTCAAATGAACAATGCCCATAGTTTTAGTGACTCTATTTTTTGAGACCTTGGGAAGTAGAGTTTTTGTCATTCTCTCAAATGCAAATATTTCATAAAATTTTATTTTTTAATTTTAAAAATTATGTCTTTAAATGTAATTTGTATCTCTAAAAATTGAAGTGGTGAACTCTATGATACAAGTCTCAATATCAACTTTAGTATCAACTACAATAAATGAATCTTCATCATTGGATACAAATATAAACTTATATGGAGTACATGGAATTTTCCTTGAGTGATAACCTATTATTTCTCAATTATCTCAAAATAATTAAATCCCTATTCAAACAAAACCTTGAGACCTATTGGCGCCCCATTTTGTTGTGTCTCTTTTCTCTTTGTTTTTCGCCCATGATATGCTAACCTTATCTAACCCATTATCAATAACCAATCAAAGAAATCCTAAGTGGGTTCCCTAAGTGTCAAGAGATATGCAAAAATTCATAAAAATTATGTATAGATTTTTTTTGGTGTTTTCCTTGGAGTTCTTTATGTTTGTCGTTGTTATAAAATTTCTAGGTTTCACTTGATATCATGCCATTCCCTTCAACCCAAATATCCTTTTCCTTGGCCTAAAAAGGTTTCTAAGTCCTTCAAATTGAATTGTCAAAATTTCCCACCTAGTGTTATTTCCCTCCAAACCCTACAATTCAAATCCTCCACTAGTTAAAGAATTACCTAGATGTTTCAAAGTTCCAAAATTGGTCCTACATGCATGTCTTCCCATCTAACCCTATTTTATAATCCTTATGTCATCATTACATGACACTAACATCATCCTTTTTTAAATTTGCATGCTAATTCATACATGTTGATGTCATCTCCCTTTCACCTTGCAAAGATTTCTTCCCCATTTGAACATCACTCCCATATGGAATTCACTTCACCATATTTTATACCACTTTCCTTTGTAGGAATTTAACCTCCCACTAAAAATTTCAAAAATTTCATCTCTAACTAAACTTTATCAAGATTTGAAGGATTAATATCCTTTGAAGAACTATCATCATGATGCAAGTCTCCAATGTGATAGTGGATGGAGAAGTGATAGGAGAAGAACTAGAAGTGCTCTCCTCAAAACAAACACTCCTCTCAATGAATAACTCATGAGTGGTGGGATGGAGAATCATGTAGCATTTGACATCATTTGGGTACCCAAAAAATATACAAGACTTGCTCTATGGATCTATAGCCTTGTAATTCTTTGTGAGAATGTGGGCCCATGCTAGAGAATCAAACACTCAAAAACACTTAATTGTGGGTTTCCATCCAATCCAATATTGAAAAGGGGTTACCCCCTTTAGAACTTTGTGAGGAACTTGGTTTTGGATGTAACACACATAGTTTATGGCCTCTGCTCAGTACTAAAGTGCCAAAGATTAGATTTGGAGTGTATCATACAATTTTATATCTCCTTCAAGGATTTATTCTTAAATTCTACGACACTATTTTGTTAAGGATTGTATGGAACTATGTGTTGCAAGTCAATACCTTCTGAATCACAAAATTGTTCAAATCAATAGTTAACATATTCACCCCCATTATTTGTACGTCTAGAATCTTGATGAACTTCCCTAATTTTTTCTTTGCAAAATCTTTGAAGTCCTAAAAATACTCAAAGACCTTAGACTTCTATTTGAGAATGCAAACCAAGTGTATTTGGAAAGGTCATTTATAAATGTCAAGACATATTGAGCCTTGTTGAAGGATGGATGTGGAAATGGCCATGCCAAGTCACTATGTACTAACTCCAATAGTTGTGTGACCCTCCATTCTTTGCCTTTATCATATTTCTCCTCAGTATGCTTACCAAGAATACATCCTTAGAAAATCCATCAAAAAATCAAATAAAAGGAAACCCTGAGACCAAGTCCTGTGGACCGATATTTTGCAAGTAATGGTAGTTCAAGTATCCAAACCGTTGATGCCCCAAAAAACTCACCTCGTTTGAATGTGAGTAATGTTGTCAAAGGAGAGTCATGAAAAAAATATGAAAAAAATGATATAGTTTGGATGGATGATTTGCTTTTCAAATGACAATTGTAGACTCATTATATATTTCACTGATTACCACTGTATCTAGTGTGAAATCAACTCGTTTTCCAAAGAAAATGTGAGTGATTTGATAAATAGATAGGAGATTATTTGACAAAGATGGAACATAAAGAACTTTCTAAAATTTTCCTTTTCTCATGTCAACAGACCTTCTCCCATGCACTAAAACAAAAGTGTCATTACCCATTAAAATGATAGGAATAAAACATGGTTCTAATGAGATAAATTCATCTCAAGATGAATCCATGTGGTGTGTAGCACCTAAGTCAATGATCCAAGTGTCAAGTTGTGAAACAACAATAACTAGGGCTTTTCCCTTTCCTTTCCTCTTACTTTTCTCTGTCTTTAGAAGACCCTTCAAATGAACTTTGTTTGAAAAAATAAAGCACCTTAATATTGTTCTTTTCAAGAAGATGTGGAAGGTGATCAATTTGTTTCTATAAACACTTGTGTTCATCATGGACATGCCTTTTATAGTGAAAAAACTTGAACTTATCCTTCTTAGGCTTTTCAACTTTTGATAAAGAGGCCTGATTAGCTACATTTGAAGAAACAAGTTTATGATCTTTCTTCTTATCTCCCTATTTCTTTTGTTTCTTATCCTATTTTCTAGACCTTTTTTGTTCTTTTATTCCCTAATTTACAACCAAGGCATGTGACTTAGAGGGTTTAATTGTACCCATTTGGACCATTTTATCTTACTCCCTAGCGAGTTCTACAACAAATTCATCTAGAGAAGGCATTTTTAGGTAGAACCTAGGGCACATTTTGTAGTATAGAATGCATCTAAAAAAATATAAAATAATTAGTACCAAGCTTAGAAAGAATAATCAATATCAAATTTTCATCTTTCTTTTCAATTCCAATTTGTTTTAATTGCAATCTAATGGCTTTCAATTTTGTGAAGAAGTCTTGTATAGTGTCAAAACCGGTCTAGGACTTAACCCTATGATTTCATTCTCCAATTCATGAGCCCTTAACCCATCCTACTTACAAAATAGGTTTTCCAATGTGGTTCAAACTCTATATGGTGTAGTGGTAAATTCAATGCGAAAAATTAAGTCTGGATACACAGACATACATAGAGTACCAAAAGCTTCTTTGCATTTGTTAAACCATTTTATCATTTTTTGCATCATCTTTAGGTTATATTTCAAGTCCCATTGTAACCCTATGATATCCATGCCTTTTTATATAGATTATAATATTTGATTTTCATTCAAAATAGTTATATGGTGTTAAAACAAGAATAGTTGATGCATCCATGAGTGTAGAAAATAGATTGAAATGTAGAAAGAAAAGAAGTGCAAAAATCAGGCACACAAGACACCCCCCCTTTTTACTAGTTTTTGAAATGACCCACCTAGATATTAAAATGTTGGCACTTTATAATTAGTGTGATTTATGATGCAAATTTTTATATTTTTAAACTCTTACAAGTCCTAAAATTTTCAAAACATTGAAAATATAGATCAATTGCAATATGAGACTAAATTGAGAGCATTGATGCATATAAATTAGAAAAATATGAACTCCAAAAAAGATGTCACCTAAAAAGGAGTCTGTTTGCATAATCTATGGCTCCCGAAAGATCTCAAAATGAGAACTATGTAGAAAATTTTGAGAGAATCTTATAGTTTTGAAAAATTGGAGTGTCAAATCAGAACAAAAACTTTAACACTGCATAGAGTATGAAATTATACCCCAAATAAAAAAATTACATAAAAAAAGGAGTTTGTATGCTCAAGTTATAGTCATTTGAAGTTGGACTAAAAAATTAAAACTTGAAATGGTGAGGGGGTTAGGCTACTGACGATCATTTGACTGTCAAATTCAAGACTATCGTCATTAATGGTCATATGGCCATCAATTTAAGACAATGTACAATGACAGTCGTGTGATCCTCAAATTTAAGTTATTGTTCTTTGACACTCGTTTGGCCGTCAAATTTAAGATAGTAAAAATATATGAATTTCATATTAGTACAAATACCATACGACCCAAGGGTGAATTGGCTCAAAAATTATATGACTTTGATTTCAATGTTTTGATAGTTGATCTTAAGGTTTTTGGGCCTTCTAAGCATGATGGCGAGGTCTGTTTGGCTTGAGAGTTCTCTGAATTATTAGCTACCTTCTAAAACCATGTTGAAACCCCTAGTTTGCAATTAGGTCCTCTATTCTCTAGTTTTGGTGAAATGAAAGTCAATATTGACTTTCTTAGGCCTTCTAGACACTATGGAAAGGCCATAAATGCCTCTAGGATTACCAAAACACTGTAATCACCTAGATCTCACAAGAACACAAATAAGTAAAATAGAGTATATAGATGCTTATTTTTCCTTCAAACTATTCTAATTCTCTAGATCATTTGAAGATGTAAGAGAAGAAAATACTAGGTTTTTGAGAAAATATTAGCTATCTATTAGTCTCAAATCTCTCAAACAATTATATAAAAATGAACTTTACTAGATAACAAAGCTCTTATACCATGTTAAAGATTTTACAAGTGAGAACCATGCTAAGATCTTATGTTAGTCATAGATCACATACACTCTAATTGAAAAATGATCAAGGATCAAAATAGAGGAATGGAGAGAGAACCCTGAAAGAGAGAAACAAGATACAACTACAAAGGAATTTTGAGAATAGTCAATTTACTCTCACTAAACTAGCTGAGGTGAGAAGAGAGTGTTGTATACATAGTAAATATGGACATATACATACAACAGGTGCATTAAATCTAGCTACCCATAATAGGTGTGAGGTTTTAACTACTTGGTAAATTCCAAAACATGTGGCATAACCTACTCAAATAGAGACAAAATAATGGTATAAGAGTTGTCATAAAAATCCAAAATAGGGTGTGAAACTCAATTACTCATGTGTGGGAGAGAGTGACACATGTAGTTGATGGATTAGCCACATGGTCTTATATTAACCAAGTATAATTAACCTAAAGAATCTTAAATAATTTGTAGGAGAAAAGAAATATCCCCTAACACAAGGAAAACAAAAAACCTACACTAACAAAAACCACTCTCTTCTTTGTTGGCCTTGTCTATAATGAATAAGGTATGTGAAATTGACTTCCCCTCCTAAAAGTTGAGTTCTTGAGAAAGTTTTTATAAAACATTATTTCTAATGGTATTTTCCATTTGGATTGCTTCTTCCCTTTTTTTTATTTTTTATTTTTTCAATAACTCTTCAAGGAAGTCTTTAGTTATCCCAACGATTGGGAAAGGGCTACTAAAAATATAGTCAAGCATAGCTTCAAGAATAACTTCCTCATTTGATGCAAAGATTGTTCTATATTTTTAAAGTACTTCCAATGGTTTCCCTTTCATAAATAGTGTTTCGTAGAGGATTTATGTGTTTATTACTTCCTCCTCCTTCTCCACTTGGATTTTTGTAACTTTTTTGGCGTGGAGGGAATTTCTAGCTTATTTTTTTGTTTAGTTATTATTTTACTTGTTCTTCCTCTTATTTTACCATACCCAATTAAATTCTTTTGTTTCATTGTGATATATCTAGTTTTATTTTCTTGGTGACCTTAGTTGTGTTTATCCTTCAACTTCTTTTGTTTATCCCTCTTCCTTGAAAATACTTGCACTAATGTGCACTTAACAATGTAGTTTTATTTGAGGCTTCCCTATTATGGGTCAACTTTCACCTCTTTCTTCTCCTCTCTCATTTGAAGCAGTACTTTAATTGCAACCTTAGTAGACGAATCTAATTGCTCTCCACCTTATTTCTTCTTTAATAATGTTGTGGTGGATAATTTTATTTTCAATTTATATTTTTGGGACTTCTTTTCTAGTTCTACCTCTCCTAAGGTTTGATGTGTCTTTTAATCTCTAATTTCAAATGATGGGGAATTAGTTTTCAACCTATTTGACCTCCACACTTCCTTTTCTTTTTCTATTATTTTTCTATAATGGGTGGTAAGTGATATTTCTATAATAATTAGTAGAATATGCTTGTGTTGTATAGGGGCTTATTTTGTAGCCTTCTTCTTTTGGAGTTTTTCTTGTGCCTCTTATTTGCTCCTTTTGTCACAAAATTTATCATAGGTTCTTTATCTTTCTACCTTAAGATTTTTGGGTAGAGGTAACAAGGCTTGGGCATTAGCATCAATAAGGTTGTTAGAGACCTCAAATGTAAGCGAGATACCCATGATACCCTAGCTTCTACTACTTCCATATACAAAAATTCGTTATCCAAGTATGAAGGTTATTTCATTCTACTAGTTTCAAACTAGGTCAAATGATATTCTCTCTTTCTTGCATTTATGTTTAAAATTTAATTGGAAGGACCTTATGTGTTCTATGATTTGGCTACCTATTTATCTAGTGTTCCCCCAACTATATCTAAGAATTCCTAATAATGCCTTCATAAAGTAAAATTCAAGGTAAATGATTAGAGAACCATACTAGAATGTGTATTGGCTCCTTTATGCCCTATAAAATTTATCTAGTAGCTACTCTTGAAGGGTCTCACATAGATCAATCTCCTTTTCATTGAATTCCATCTCATATGTGATCATGATTATGGTGCCCATAGTTGATTTCTCCTTATTTGTGTAGTAAATTTTGTATTCCATCCCTTATGTAGAATAATACATGATAGGAATGCCGATGTCTATAATTACCAAATTTTGACAATAAGAAGTGTCTCTAGTTAATTGCATCACTTGTTCATTCTTGATATTATTCTCAACTTGTCCTTAAATCCCAAATATTCTCAACTTGTCCTTATCACAAATTCCTATTACCACATTTATAAATCCTCCTTCATGACCTAGTATTCAAGTGAATTCTACTCAATCAATATCACCCATACATATTCTCCACACAAAAATGGGATATATTCTCATACATCTACCTTGAGAAATATTTATATATTTATATCATCTTACTCTAGGAGTTTTTGGAAATAATGAACAATGATTCATTCAATTTTAGAGAAATATTTTTTAATTTTTATTTTTGTACAAATAAAGTGTCATCAAGGAAAAACATACCTCTATATTATTTCAATATAAAATTAGAGTAAATTCACTTTTAATGCAATGCACACCAATAAAAGAAGATGCAAATTTATCCAAGGAGAGAAATAAAAAATGTGTAGTTTCTTTAAGCTTTGTAATTATTTTATTCAAGTTAATAAAAAATTTCAACAAGGTTGCAATAACCATAGTTTATCTCCAAAGGGAGAGAAGCAAGAGATCCTATTTGGTGTACACAAATATTTTAGAGATAGTATATTTATAGAATTGAAGTAAACACATACACATTTTTATGCAAAAACTTGTAAATATGTGAGGATAATCATAAGAGATAGTTACATACATTTTCTAGTGATAACCATCAATAAACTATACTTAAAGAGCATAGTATCTAAATAGTACCACAATTATATACAACACAAGTTTTAAGAATAAATAATATTTTGAAGTATTAAAATCTATATGACCAAATTACCTTCATAACTACCATTCTAATCTATAAGCTTTGCAAAATATTCAAAGTATCTAGTGCTAAAGAATTTTCCATTT
>VDFB02042282.1:31799-55954 GCA_007258455.2 Sequoia sempervirens
TAAATGAAAGAATGTAAAAATATTTAAATTTGGGGATGAGGATTCTTTTTGGTTGTTATTAGACAATAATATACATGTAAAACAAAATGGTCAAAATGAACTTTATGGTTTTTTAGTCTCTTGTGGAATTTCGAGTATAAATCCACTTAACAAAGAGATGACACAATATAAAAATAAAATATACTCTAAAAAATCACACCTCTAAAAAGTATAGATATTGAAACCCCAAAGATATAAAGGAAATGAAAAAAAGGAAATAAGGAGAGATGTGTAGACAAATTGGGAAGCTCAAATGTTAAAATGATGAAAGAGGACTGATATAGGAGGTAGAGAACATTTCTAAATGGAATTTGGGAGGATAACGGCAAAAGTGAAAACTAGGGTTTAGAGAGGAAACAAAGGAGAAGGAAAAGAGGTATGGGATGGAAACAAAAGGAACAAAAAATGGATGGTATTGGAATAAGGATGTTAGGGGAAGGAGGAAATATAGATTTAGCAAAAAATAGATCAAAATATAGTGAGATTATCAAGGAGAAGTAGCTCACATAGTGTACAATTTTGAAAATAGTCACCCAATGAACTTGGAATGACTACGCCATTATCTAAATACCTCCAAAAATCCATTGAAAAAATAGAACTATAATGAGAGGTAGAAAACATTGAATTAGGGAAAAATAAGTAAAATCTAAAGGGAATTTGGGAGGACAATGGGAGAAGGGAAAAATAGGGTTTAGAGAGGAAAAGAAGGAAATTGAAAAGAGGTATGGGATGAAAACAAAATGAGTAGAAAATGGATGGTATAGGAATATGGATGTTAGGGGAAAGAGGAAATAATGATTTAGAAAAAAATGGATCAAAATATAGTGAGATTATTAAGGAGAAGTAGCTCAAATAGTGTAAAATTCTTGAAAATAGTCACCTACTAAACTTGGAATGACTATGACGTTATCTGAATTCCTCCAAAAAGCTATTGCAAATCTTAGGATGATAAATAAAACATTTTTGTAATGCTTTATAATATAAAATACTCACTCTTTTAGAAGAAATTACTTGAAAAATGATGCATAAAAGAGAAAATTACCATTCATGAGATAAAATGAAAGAGAGAAAAGTCTTATTTATAGGTTTTTTGAGAGTAGGAAAAACTTAGTATGGAATAGGAACCGCCATCATTCAATGTTTGTATCATTTAATTTTGGAGGTGAGAAGATGCAAAGACTAGGCCACCACCTTTCTAGTGGAAGGTGACTACCTTGTCCTTTTAAGTGAAAAGACTCAATTTTTATGAAAATCTAAGGGAAAAGGTGGCAATCTAAGTAAAGATAAGTAATATAATACAAGATTTAAAGAGAAAAAATAGAGGGTTACAGACACATGAGAGAGATAGGGATAGCATTTAATGATTTGTTCTAGTGATAATAAGGGTTCAAAGTGATTGGAAGAAAGAGTAAAAGGGTCATGAATAGAGCTAGAACTAATTAAATAAAAGGGGAATAAATAAATGATTAGCATCAAAAGGATAAGGTCATAAGGAAAAGGATAGGAATGACTTAAAAGGGGAAAATACTAAAATAGGGTAAAAACACACAAAATGGGAAAGCAACTAAAATGAAGCTAAACACAATAAAAGGAATTAGAAAGGATGTGCTTAATTTTATTACACCCATACTTGATAGCATGCTATGTGCTCTAATATTCTAAAGTAAAATGAGTCACCCAAACACATGATCAAAGGACAAGGTTTCCAAAGAAATTTGAATTTGACAACTCCTAAATTTCCCTTTACAAATTATGCAAATATAAAGGAAATTGTTTGTAAAAGAGTTCAACACATCACTATTTTGGAAATATATTTTATGGGGCCTAACTCTTTAAAAAAAAAACAAAATTCTTAAGATGAAGTAAAAGTGAAGATATATGTGGTGGTTTATTATAGAACCAAAGGAAAAGAAGGTTGACATACTCTAAGAACTCACACTGCTTTTTATTTTGAATCTAGATTTTGCACACCATTTGGTATAGATAAGATGTGCACATTTGGAATAATTCAAATTAATATATTTCTTAGGAAATTTCTTAAATTATTACATCAATGAAATTCTTGAAAAGTAGTAACAACATCTAAAGATACCATAAAATTATCGATAAATATAAATACTTATACTCTTTTGACCAAGAACTACATAAAATGTCTCTTCAAAATTATAAATATTTGTGTTGATGAACCATTTAATAGCATCTTTAAATACTATTACTAATAATTATAAAATATAAAGAAAATATTAACAAATCTTGTATTGTAGGTTGTATCACACATTACCTCTTCATATCAAACAATTGTTGTATTTTAACTTTTACAAAAAGATTAATTTCAGTGCCACAAAAAAATCATTTCTTTAAGCTAATTAAATATTTATTTAACTTTAATTAGTTTTTTGTTAAAAGAAAAAATATTTTTCAAATTTAAAATTTATTTACTCATAATGTTAAGATAAAAGTAATTATATTCATAGACAAACATATATATTGATTTCATGTACAATTGACATAAAATCTTAAATTCGTATTACTTTGAAAATACTTTATTTGTAACTTCAATGTTATTATATTTAACGTCCAACCTCTGATATACTTTGTAATGCAGGTTTCCATTGCCCTTGTCTTCCCACTAATCTTGTCCCTCCAATTCCTCTTCTTATGTTTAATTCTTGCTCCTACAAAAGATAACATATTTATACAATTAAATTCTATTATAATTTTAAATGAATAAAATAGTATTTCTAATTAATAATATATTATACAACTCTATTTTATTATAATTTTAAATGAATAAATTATAATTGAAAACAACAATATTGTATTAAACAAACTTTATAAATTAATATATTAATATTGTAAAATTAAAATTATATTATAAAATATCAAAGTATACTAATATAAAAGTAATAATTGATAATAATTATATAAAAATAAATAAAAACTTCAATCAAAAGCATTTATAAATGATTAAAAAAATTCAAAATAATAATAAAAAAAAATTATACAATTAAAACTTACCATTAACATACAACAAATTTAAATAATTAACATTGAATTATTTAAGGAAAAAAAATGTTACCTGCAACATGTCTCCTTGAAGTGAGACTGAATGGTTATGTTCACGACCTGAATCTTTAACTTTTTGTAAAGAAAGGAGCTTATTCAATTTCACATAACTTTTTCCTGAAAACTCCATTAAAACTTCTGCAATAACAACAACCAATAGAATTTTAAGACAATCCTATTTAAACATTATATAGAATTACATAATTAATATTCTATATCTCTTATTTATTGAAGCTTTTAATTTTTAAAGAACTTTTATATTAGAAACAATGGAATGCTATCATAAAAATAAATATTATTAGCACTTGCATTTAAAGGAGGTTCAAGGATTACGTGGATAGAAAACTATATGTATGTTAATATATTAGAGAGTACGTGTTTGTGCATGGGTGCGTATGGATGTCATGTGTTACAAATTCTAGTTGTATGTGACTAGATTAAACAATTAATAATAAGTGCTAAACAATGGAATGAAACAAACTTAGACAAATCTAAACTTTTTCCTTAAAGAAATTAATTATTATCTGATTTTGAAATATTTGCATATAGATTTAAAACATAAAGCAATGCAAATGAAAAAGAAAGTTGATAAGTGAGATTTTGGATGCTTTCACTTGATGTTTTGGAGGCTTTTACCATTAAATGACAATTGGTTTACCATTAAACGACAACTAAAACTTGTCTTCCGATGACTCAACATGGTTTGCAGGCGCGAGACTTGTTTCAGGTTCAAATCTCGCACTATATGTAGTCTAAAGGAGGTTCAAGGATTACGCCGATAGAAAACTATATGCATGTTAATATGTTACAGAGTACGTGTTTATGCATGGGCATGTATGGATGTCATTTGCTACAAATTCTAGTTGTATGTGACTGGAATAAACAATTAACAATTAATAATAAGTGTTAAATAATGGAATGAAATAAACTTAGACAAATATAGATTTTTTCTTTACAGAAATTAAGTATTATCTGATTTTGAAATATTTGCAAAGCAATGAAAATGAAAAAAGAAAGTTACCATCAAATTGACAAAACTATTGAAATGGAAATAGAATGTTCCCATTTAGTTGGAAAATCAATATTTATTTGGCTTTTACTTGATAAGTGAGATTTTGGAGGCTTTTACCATTCAATGAGAGTTGGTTTACTATTAAATGGTAGCTAAAACAACTTGTTTTCCAATGACTCAATAGTAAGCTCAAATCTAAACAAAAAAACAATACTAATATTTCAATAACTACCAAAAAAATTTAATAACTAAAATAGTATTATAAAAAAACTTAGATTTATTTGTAATTACAAAATAGAATATATATTTAAAGTATTCTTAACATTTTAAGAATGCTAATCTTTTATAAAAGTTTTGAAAAGAGAGAAATAAAGTATTAAAAAAATAAAGTTGAATTAAAATGTTTTGTGGGTATTTGTCTATATGGTCTTGTTATCTTAAATATTTAAGATTTAATCAGATTTATTTATTAATACAATATTTTATATTTATTTTTATTCAACAAAGAAAATAGATTATAATTAAGGAAATGCAGTCAAAAAGGCTAAGAAAAGTAAAATAAGCTGTACAAAAACAAAAACAGCAAAACTAAATAAGATTAAATCAAATTGTATAATGTTAAAAAAAAGAAAAAAATCAGCTGAAAATTGTAGGAGTCCCCACAAAAACAATATAATGATTGATTGGTTATAGATAAATATACTTATTTATTTAATCTCCTTTAATATTACAAAAAGCCTAAAAATATTCCTTTCCTGCAAACTTTTAAAAAATGTATTTGTCCTCAACTAAAATACATCTAAAAACATACTTTTTAAAACTATTTCTACATTTAGAAAAATCTTGATATAAAAACTCTATAAGAATCTTAACAGTCAGAAAATGAAGATGAATTTGAAAGAACTACTCTTTTAACAGAATACGTTTATGAATTGTTCAAAACTTTTATCCTTTACAATACAACAGACTGAGAATAGATTCTAGTTTTATCATGTCAATGTCCTAGTAACAAAGGAAAAATTCAATTCTTAGATGATATCCATATATTTACAGTGATCTATGGCTTTAGGAAAATTCATTGCCAGCAATTCATGGATGGAAAATTCACCGTCAACAATTCAGTGGGAAAATTCACTGCCACCAGCAATTCACTGCCACAGAAAATTAACTGCCAAAAATTCATGCAATTAATTTTTAGTGCCATGAATTATCATGGCGGTGAATTTTCCTGCAATAAATTGTTGGCAGTGAATTTTCCGTCGATGAATTACTGACGATGAATTTTCCGGATCTTCACATGTATCCACCTGAAATTGCAATGGACATACAGACCTTATACTGAAAATAACAATTATATTTATCCAATCTTATCTAAATTCAAAATGTAGGAAGTAGGGTGAAAGCTTAAACACACCTTCAAAGCTAACCAGGCGGTAGTTATGGCCTATATGCAGAGTATCCTCAGGGCGAAGAAGTTTGAGTTGCTTCTGAGGCATTGATTCGCTGTTCTTTGCAGCAACTGTTGTAACAAGAGCCACATAGTGCCCAGGGTTCGAACCCATCACCTCATTTGCACTAACAGACCAATAAATCTTTTCAATTTTACCCCCTGGATGCTCCACAATCACAGTTGCAGCATCTGAAGCTTGACAGTTCCCCATTCTTTGGCAGCCACTATAAATAAACATTGTAAATACTTTAACCAAGTTTCATTGTAGCTCAATCAAAACTATGTATCAAATTGTGAGAGAAAACATCTCTTGAAAATCTCCTTTTCTAAATATAATACAAACTATATATTCTTCATGATAAGTGAGACAGGCCAAAAAAAGAAACAGAAAAAATAAACTCTGTTTATCTCTGAAAATCTCAAATCTTTTAAAATGGTAGAAATATATCTTTATCATAAATCAAAAGGAAATGTTACAAAATAATCAAGCTGGATCAAGTCCAAGAAAATAGAAATGTATTTTTATCCTAACTCAAGAGGAAATGCTACAGGAACAAGTCCAAGAAAATTCATGTGAATATTTATTTAAAAAATAAAATAAAACAAAATATTCTTTGATGATGGATAAGCTAACTCCTTAAGATATGATCAGATTGAAAAAATCAGTTATCCAAAAATCAAAATTGGAAATGTATCTATATGCAAATCTTGAATTCAAAAAACATCAATGTAGATTAGAAAAATATATATCGATAGTTGGTATGAGATTTTCAGAAAAGATTGTTTCTGGAATTAACTGTGTATGTTTTTGAAATGACATTTTGGATCACTCTCCTCTTTCTGATGATGGATCAATCACTCTCCTCTTCTTAATGATGGATCACCGAGAATGATCAAAACGTCAATTCAAAAACATACACAATTGATTTCACAAACAAACTTTTGGATATAGATATCTAGACATGAAAATGTCTCTATTGAAGAATCACAGTTCAAAAAAAATAAAAAGTTTCCTCATGATTTAATGGGATGGCTCAGCCTTACAGTCAACTATAAATAAAAAAATATCTAGAGAATATATGGAAATGAAATCCTACAGAAGCATTAAATAAAAAAAAGCGCATATATTTCTGTCCAGCACATAAATGTGTGAAAAATAATATTAATTACATGAATCTGTGAAAAAAATCAACAGTCATCCGGAGGAATTTATGAAATAGTTTAATAGAAGTGATAAATGAAATAGCTTAGCATTAGACAGAGTACAATCTCAGCGGAAATATATTTCTGCAAAACTTTGAATCCAAAAGCACAGCACTTACCTAATAGATGAATATGGAAAAAAAATACCAGTACAGTTGTCTTCATAAAGCCTTGATTCTTATGAAAAAAACATATCCATCCATCCATATACAAAAAAGATAATTATTTGGAAGGATTCATGAAGATGGGAAAATAAACATGAACGAAAGAATTAAAAGAAATGCTTTCTTGAAAAAATCTTCATTCTGAAAAGCAACAAAATAAAGAAGCAGAAGTAAGCCTACCCAGTACTTGATGATGATCTGGTCTTAAAAGCTGAAAGATCATAATAACCACCATGAAAAGGCTTTCTAAGATACCACAGGAGACCTGTGACAATGAAGAAGGGCCAATGAATGAAATGGGGCGCTTTATCCCCAGCAATTCTACTCTCCAGCCATGAATGAATGTGACCCC
This sequence comes from Sequoia sempervirens, assembly GCA_007258455.2. Classification (NCBI taxonomy): domain Eukaryota; kingdom Viridiplantae; phylum Streptophyta; class Pinopsida; order Cupressales; family Cupressaceae; genus Sequoia; species Sequoia sempervirens. The sequence continues at coordinate 39,086 of VDFB02042282.1, forward strand.
TGGTGCATTCAATAAAGGCCTGACTTTGCAGTTATATCATAAATGAATGGATACATATGCAATGAATATATGATGGTGGTTGTTACAGTAATTACAATATGAATTATCCAATGCAGTCAAAATGAAACAACGGCCACCCACATTGAGCTCAAAGCTTTATGGATCAATAATATTTACACACCTGCCATGACCAATATAGGTCACTTTTTTTTAATGTGTTAGGCAAAGTTGGGCACCCTTTTGAGGCCTTTCTACGTCAGTTTTCTTCCTAGTGCCCTACCCACTTTCACACTAAGTTAAACGGGTCTACCCACTTTCACACTAAGTTAAATGGGTTTCCAGATAAACATTGGAATCTAACATCATCTATGCAAGACAATGAGAAAATGGGGGCCGAAAAGAAAGGATAACAATAAAGCCAGTGCAATGTTAGGCATATTAGGCTTGTCCTATTAGGATATGACTTGCCTTCTCCTCAAATTCAGTGTAGTTTGGCATCATTGGTTAGTTATGGGCAATGTTGACACCTCTTTATTTGTCTCCACTGGAATTCTCTGGCAGTACTTTTTCTCCTGCCTTTCAACGTCACCAAACTAATGCATTCCCACATGCCCATCATTCTGTGGGTGAATGCTTTGTTTATTGAAGAAATGGTTCCCCACCCAAATGGGTCTCCTTAAATTTACCTCTGCCCACATAATCTTGTGGAAATATGATTTTAAGTACTTTTTTTCCTGACCTTCAACATCACTACACTAATGCATTCCCACATGCCCATCATTCTGTGGGTGAATGCTTTGTTTATTGAAGAAATGGTTCCCCACCCAAATGGGTCTCCTTCAGTTTACCTCTGCCCACATAATCTTGCCAAAATATGATTTTAGGTCCACCATGACAGTAAAAAGCATTATAAGTCTCACTGATTTGCCCAAACTCCATGCCAAAGTATGATTTTAGGTCCACCGTGACAGTAAAAAAGCATTATAAGTTTCACTGATTTGCCTAAACTCCATGCCAAAGTGTGATTTTAGGTCCACCATGACAGTAAAAAAGCATTATAAGTCTCACTGATTTGCCCAAACTCCACCTGGACTTTTTGCTCAGTTGATTCCACCATGGCCACTTTGGTTGTTGCGGTAAATGGGAGTCTGAGAAGTCACAGTCAATGTCACATGCTTAAATGGTTTTCACATTGGCCTATAAAGAAGAAGCAGAGCAATTACTTTCATTTAACAACAACCACACGTAAATTGGTGGACGACCCACATTATGCACATGATCTCTATAGTGGGGATATTCAAACAAATAGATTGTTCTCTTTTTCTATTAGATTGTTACACCATAATTCTCTTAACGTTATACCAACCTTAAATCCTGCAGGGCGTAAGGTATGTACACCTCATATTGTGGAGCACGAGTTAGGTGCCTCCCTCAGATTGGGAGTATGAGGAGTCTCATACATACTATAAGCTGTCTGTAGACCCAAAAACAGATCGCCCGGTATTCGTGGACTATAAAAGAATATTTATTTATTCCTTTCTACCGGCTGTGATAAACACATGTAACTTAAATGTATTCTTTTTGTTTGCAAATCTAATTAGACCTTTCTTCACTCAACATTATTTTTATTTTTAGCATGGGGGCACTAATTTACAACCCCACATTGATTTCGACCTTTGAAGTTGAACATATTTTTCCAAGTTTTCTTAGATATATATAACTTTTAATAATAAAAACGAATACCTTTATTAGATTGCAAATCAATTCTCTTTGTTGGGTTGTTTTATCTTTGTTGGGTTGTTTTATCACCTTGCTTTGTTTATTTTGCTCCTAGGCTTTTTGTTTTTGTTTTAGGGCATCATTTTCAATGGATTTTGTTCTTTTCGAAGATTTTTTTAAATTTTTTTATTGTTCTGCTTTCTAGATTCAATTCTAGTGATCATTTGTAGTTAGATAACTAGTCTTGTGATTATTTCCACATATGTTTCATGTCTTGAAAATATTTCAACTTAGGATATTTATTTAATCCTTTTTTCTGAAGATTTTATTTAAGTTAAATATCATTTGGTGCCTCAATCCTAATTATTCTTTTTCTAATTTAGATATGGCTCCTAGTTATGGTTGGGTGGGAAGAATCTCTTCAACTATTTACTTCATTTGCACCTAGTTGAATGTTTAAAAAATAGTTATGATGGTTTAGCATGAGTTCCTTCCATGCCTTAGTTGAATTTGGCCTTGAAAATGTTTCTTTAAGATAATATGAAGTTGCCAACTATTTAAATAGTAGGAGCCTTGCCATATTCCTTCGTGTTGTTGTATATCGCTACGTGTTGTTATCTCAAGGGTTTCCTTTCTTCCAACAACTATCTAGTTTAGTGGATGCAAAGCTAGGTGTTGATGTGGATGTTAGTGACACATTACATAGATAAAACTCACAAAGAAGTTTACCTCTCTTGAAAGAAAATCAAATTTTGAGATAGAAATTATTTTACGTCTATTTTTTGTATTGTTTTATTTTCTAGATTTAATCTTAGTGACTATTTGTATTTAGATAAATGGTCTTGTGATTGTTTGCACATATATTTCATGTGTTGAAAATATTTCAATTTAGGTTATTTATTTAATCATTTCTCCTAAGACTTTATTTTAAGTTAAATATCATTTGGTACTTCAATCCTAATTATTATTTTCCTAATTTAGTCATGGCTCCTAGTTATAGTGGGGGGGGGGGGGAAGAATCTCTTCCACTCTTTACTTCATTTGCACCTAGTTGAATGCTTAAAAATAAGTTATGATGGTTTGGCATGGGTTCCTTCCATGCCTTAGTTGATTTTGGCATTGAAAATGTTTCTTTAAGATAATATGAAGTTGTCAACTATTTAAATATTAGAAGCCTTGTCATATTCCTTGGTGGTGTTGAATATTGCTAGGTGTTGTTATCTCAAGGGTCTCCTTTCTTCCAATAACTATCTAGTTTAGTAGATGCAAAGCTAGGTTTCACTAGAAATCATATCTTGTTGAGTTTGGATATTTTTGTACTAAGGTTGGCCTTTGTTTGTTTTGATGGGCACGTGGACTTGAAATTGTTTTGGTGCCCAATTTTGTTGGAATTTTACGTATGGTTTACAAGGCGGTTCATTCATCCCAGGGATTTAAAATATTTCCAAGTTTAAGATTCTTCAAAGGTGATCCAAGTATGCCATGTGTCAACCTTTCACACTTCTTTGCATTTTCACACCTTGTTTACCTAGTTTTGGTTAACTTGTTGCTCTTGTAGGATCTAGAACCAAGAATGCATTGGTCCATGCTTTAATTTGGGGTTTGTATCTAGTTTTCATTTTTTTGTAGGCTTCAAGCGCTTCTCAATGGGAAAATCTAAAATACAATCAATCAAGTTATAGCTTTCCATCGGATTTGGATTGGGTTCACACCTTTTAGGTACCCCCTTTATTTTGAGATGCTCCAAGGCATTGACAAATGTGATAGTTTCAAGTTGGGATAAATCATTAGTTCACATCTGTTGTTTTTTGCCTCATTGTGCTCATAATTATTTTCCAATTAGTGGCCATGATTGATAGGTGTATCTCGTAGATTTATTGAGGGATTATACTTGTCATCATTTCACATCGCATTGAATTCCTTTGGTCTTCCCCTCGTAATTGTTGTTGATTAGTCTATAGTGCCCCTAATAGATCTGAAGGGTTACAAATAGGGTTTATGAAAGGAAATATGCATTAAATCCTTCATAGTTCTATGAGGAGAGTATCACAAGTTTTTTAGATTATATAAATTTGAGTAGAGTTTTAGTATATAAAAAACACTTAGAAAGAGAACAAAATAAAAGAGAAGAATAGCATAAGAATGAAACAACCACAACACGAGTGACACTAGATGTACCTTGGGAAACCCATCATAAGGAAAAATACCAACCTTTATAGAATTGCACCTAATATATTAGTCAACAACAAAGGTTACAATATAATAAAAAAGTATGTGTGCTTCAATGAGGTCTACAATCTAATCCTTGAGGAATCACATTAACATAGCATTGCATAAAATTTGACACATAATCTCCATCCCAAGTCCTTAATGTATAGGCTAAGGAGACCCAATAAATAGAGAACATGGTTTTCTAAAACTATGAGCTAAAAAACAAATCAAGGTGGTCCAAGTCCAAATCATGGGCTACACCTCCAAGTGTATTTTCTCCACAAATAGAATGTAACTTTTAATGGACTAATTTGACCCCTATGAGAAAGGGGTCCAAGTGTAACTACCAAGTGTTCCAACTTGAGGCAATAATTATGCTCACACCTCTTACACATTAATATACATAACTAGTCAAAGATTCTAGTCAAAATATACCTAATAACTTCCCTATTCAATGAATTCTTACAACAATGAAAGAAAAATTTGTAATACCACAAGTCATTAACACAAGTGACACAAGATATACATGGAGAAACCCTTGCAGGAAAAAACTCCACACCCAAAGAGATACAATATTTGTATTAATCTTCAAGGAAGTACATCAATACAAAAATCCTCTCTACAATTCGACAACACTTTATTGTCTTAACAACCTGCAAAGAACTCATACTAAACCACCATCTCAAGGCTCCAATATATAGAAGTTTGTGGGAGAGAATACCACAAATGGTATCTCAAAACAACAAGCAAAACCACTTGGAAAACCCATGCTCCCCTTAGTAGATGTAGACACCTAAATTTGACCACTTTCGTTTGGTCAAATTTATCCCTTTTCGTCTAAATATCCTGTTACCCACATTAATTAAAAAATATTTCTATTATTTAATTAATATCCCTAAAGTCCTCTAAAATCCCTAAGGTATTTAATTAGACAATTAAATACTTTACCACCTACCCTTTATCATTTTCCTCAAAGAATTAAATAAATAATCTATTTATTTAATTCCTCACATGTCCCATTCTCCATAATCCACTCCTAATCTTAATCCCCCTTTCTTAATCCTTGATTAATGTTGTGAAAATTCCTAATCATTGATTAGGAAGGTGTCACATCCTCCATAATTTGCAATTGGGATCCTAATCTCCATTAGCCACCCAACCCTCCTCTAACCCCATAAATTATCCTAATCTATCCCTTGGTCAACCCTTCACTCGATGCTTCTCATCCTCCCAAGGAATTTTTAATCCCTATTTAATCTTCCCACATCCCCATATGGATTTTTTAATTCCATTTTTATTCCTCCAAGGTCCTTTAAGGAATTTTAAATTCCTTCTCTCTTTTCCATAAGGATCAAAAGGGGATTTAATATTCCCTCTTGTCACATCCTTCCTAAGGGTACTTGCAAGTATCCTCCACCTCATCCTCTCCTCTCCCCATGTGATAACAAGTGTGATCGCCTTGTGGGTTAAGATGCCTCAAGGCATCTCAACCCTTGATCTTCAACTTCTAATCCTATCCCTCTATCCAGGATCCTTCAATCTATTTATCCCAACACTTAGCCATTTTTCATTTGTCTCACCCATTTTTACTCAAGCATCGTTATGTTGCCGAATTTTTGAGTGAGCACACAACCAATTGCACATCATGGGAAAATTGACACAATAGGAGGTTCCTTATGTTGGTATGAGTTTCCTATTGCCTAATCTGATTATTTTGCTTTATTTTTGTGTTTGTTGGGTTATTATTGTAATTTCCTTTTGATATTAGGAGCACAAAAACACCACAAATTTTTTTGGCACTCCTAGTGGGACCCACATCACGGGTCCTTTAACGTTTGTTGTTGTTTGAATTTTGCAGGTTCAGAATTTTTTCAATTACAAAGGTGAATATGTCCGACAGGAAAACCCACACAGACATAGAGGCATATCCACCTCTCAAACTAGTGAACATGCTTCACCCCCAATCCCTTGGTTACACAAAGGAAAACCTGTAGATAGATAGGCAAATCTGTAAGTAGATAGGCGAACCTACAGATAGATAGGAAAACTTGCAGGTAGATAGGAAAACATACAAATACATAGGTGAACTTACATCCAAATTGTTGAATCCATGAAGATACAGAGGCAAACTTGCCTCTAGATAGGAAAATTTGCAAGTAATACAGAGGTGAATTTTCCTTATATAGAGGCGATTCCATGCACACTTGAGACCAAAATCTACATAGGAAAACACACAAAATTTAGAGGAGAATGAACTAGGAGCTTATAGAGGTAAATCTTCAACATTTAGAGGTGAACCTATGAGTTACGGGGCAACATCATTAGCACCTTTCTAGAGAGGTGAATGTGCGAGTTATAGAGGTAGATGCACTAGAGAACTACATGGGCGTATTCATGACCTACAGGGGTGAATCACGCATTCTATAGAGGTGTATGTACTATGTTCTTGGGTGATTCTTCTCTATACATCAACAAAAATAGAAGGTATAAAAACATTAGTTTTTGGTAAAATTTGTATATCGCTTTATACTTCCCTTTCCAAAAAAAATTCTCTAGGGGCTCTGCTTAGAAATCCCTTACGTAGGGGATCGTGTCCATCCCCCCACACCCCCCCTTTTTTTGGGTTAGGTGTTCCACCCCCCTTGGGCTAACATTCATCTTCTTTTCATCACTTTTTTTTGCATCTAATCATCCTTTTGTGCAACTTGTTATCGTTTGTCCAAGACTGGTGGATAAAACTACTAACACATTTCTTCCAGGATGATCAATCAAAGACAAGTGTACTAACTAGGCACACTTAGTTTTCTGAAGGGGTCAATTAATCTATTTTTTGTGTTTGGGATTGGTTCATTCGTGTATTCTCTCCCCTTGCACTAGGTGTGAGCCTAGGGATCAAAAACCATGAATCAATCCAAGTCTATCTGTGAGTCTATCTAGGAACACTAGCCTGTGTGTATGCTCCCCCCTTACGCTACGTGCGAGCCTAGGGATCAGAAAAACCTAGCATTTCCTTCCCTTTAGGAGTCCTACTTGGGATTTCACCACCCAAGGGACGACCTCAACCATGTGAAACAATGGGGTATATAAAGGGGGAAAAGTGAAATTTGTACCCCAATCAAGTCACATCATTTTTAGCAAAGTACTGATACTTGGGTGATTCCAAGGTAGGTGTGTAGGGTTGGTCCGAGATTTCTTGTCGAAAGTTCCTGAACCACACTTGTGATAGGCTAGTGTTCACAAACATGCCTCACACACCATCCTGGTGTTTAAAGGAATCCCTAGATCACCTTGTTTCAGACTAGCTTAAGACCTATTATCGGTTGTGGCTTAGTGTAGTGTAGGTGATGCAATTTTTACCCCAAAGCTATTCAACATGTACTCCCTTAGGTTGAGATATAAATCTTTGGGTGAAATTCGATAATTCTTGAGGAGAGAGAGAAGGTGTGCTCGTGGCATCCATTGATGACCTTGTTTCACTAGATCTCTACTTATCTTCCTTCATGATAAAGGGTGTTCCATTCGAGTATCACAAAGTATTAACCCCTTGAGGCAATGAGCCTACACTGAGTTTACAAACCCACTTGACTAATATAGGTTTTTGTTGTCTGGTGTGTCTTTTTGTGCATACTAGTGAGTGTCTTGCATCTATACCAGTTTGTGTCTAACTTTTTTATTTTTTGTTTGTCCTTTTCCATTAAGTCCCTCTATCCTACAAAGTTTTATCTTCTCTCCACAAAGATGAATCTACTCTATTGATGGGCGAATTCACTCTCCAAATGGTGTTTACATTCCCTTATCTAGTCCAGTCATTTTGGTTAGTTATCCTCGATAGGTGTATTTGCTCCCTATAGGGGAAATTCCACTCTTTTGGCAAGAGTTTTCATTGTCATCCCCTTTGTCATCCCTCATAAGAGAATACACTCTGTTCTTGGGTGAATCCGCCATCCCTATTCGTACCATCATCATTCCTCATAGGAAAATATGCTCTATTCTTGGGTGAATCTGCCATCCTTGTCCATACAACCATCATCCCCAACATAAATTTGCACTTTATTCATAGTCATATGCATTTTCCACCCATACACCCAACTATCCCACATAGTTGTATCGATCTATCCTTAGGTGATTCCACTATCTTTATCTATACACTATCTAGGTCATTGCTACATAGGTGATTCTGTTACTCTAATCTAGATGTTTCTGCACTTAGGCATCTGTGCTACCTACAAAGGTGATTGCACTATGCTCTTGGGTGAATTTTCTTCCCATAGAAAATATAGAAAATTAATCATTCTTATCATGATTATTCTACATCTTCCTCAGTCCAAAACCACAATTCGATCACTTTTCCACTTCATATCTTGTCCAAAATGATCACTTTTATCTCATCAACCATCATCAATCTATTCAAACATCATCCCATTTGACTAAGGAGTCAGCTAATCCCATCCTATTAACATCCTAATCATCCACAATCCAAAATCCAATCTTAAACATTTAATCAAGATCCTAAATCCTAAATCAATCATCCATCATAACAGTTTCTTGGGAACTTAGCCTATCCCAAGTTGGTAATCCCTCGTCCAAACTATTTCACCTCATAAGGCTGTTAACTATAGATCCAGAAAAAGAAGAAATGACTACATGATTAGAAAACCATTTGTGCCTCAAAGATACAATGCTATTTCATTTCATGGTTTTTGCTATGCATGCAACAATTTTGGTCATAAGGTTGCAAAGTGCATAACTAAATTTAGGAGGAACAAATTTGTTCTGGAGCACAACGTTATGTACTACAATTGTAATAAGATTAGACATAAAGAAAAAAATTGCAGAAGTAGTTTTATGAAGCCACTTGTTCAGAATTGGAAGAAGGAAGGATCCCTAATTCAACAAAAGAAGGGGAATGAAAAAAGTTTGGAAAGAGAAGCAAGGTCAGGAGAATGTGAAGAAGGATGATACTACCCTAGCCAAGAATTTTCTACACAATGGATACTACTGGCCAACAATGGAGCAAGATGCACATAATTTTGCAAAGACTTGTCATTTGTGGGGCCCATTATAGTGGTCCTACCCTAGCCAAGAAATTGCTATGCACTAGATACTACTAGCCAATAAAGGAGCAAGATGCACATAATTTTGTAAAGACTTGACATCCATGTTAGCAACATGGTGACCTCATTCATGCACCATCACAAGATCACAACTGAGTGTCACTCCATGGCCTTTCTCATGATGGGGGTGAACCTTGTTGGAAAAATACACCCATCCTCTTCTAATGGTCATACATTGATGCAAATAGCCTAATGAATTTAATCATTCCAATGTACATAAATTTAAACAACTTCCAACAAGGCACATGCAATTTCATTCTACACTTTTCCAAATGTTAAACTCATTTTCAAATATAAACTTAGTTACACACACATTACTAGTTCAACTGATATTTGACAATTTTATTTGTCAAATAAAATCCGATTTAACTTCATAATTCAAATTCCATTAACAATGTAATTCAATGAAGACAGAATACAATTATTTTAATGGCTTCTCCTTCTTAGAGAATTACATCTTAAAAATCACTAGTTGATTTATATCCAATACATAACTCCTCTATTTTCACCTTTATTTCATTTTTCTTCCTTCATTCTAAGATACTCAACCTGCTAATCTTCTTATGTATTTCAATTTGTATGTCACTATATGGTGTAGCCTGTTAAGTTTACTCTTCCTATTTTATTTCCATTTTTCTCCTACTACTACCCTTGTCTCTTTCTACGCTTCCTACAATACATTTTTATCTTTACTTCATACTTTCTAGCCCTCTTCTTGGGTGATACTGTTAGAATTGTGAAACAAGCACAAAACCACGAGCCACGGGATCAAACAACAAACTAATACACCTTCCATGCAAGAGATCTGAAAACAAGAATTTCTATATTCAACAACAAGGAAAAGTTACAGAAGAAGCTTTCAAGAAGATATGAAAACTTCAGAGATTTTCCGTGAACAATATCCAAGAGATATTTCAATAAGGGTTGAATGCTTATAAGAGCAAAGCCTTAAATGAGAAAGGGATCAAATCATGATAAGTGTCAACATCACATGAGATGAGACATAATGATCTAATAATAGCTCAACTAATAAAACATTCATAAGTTTAACTAAAGTGTGTGAGAATAAATTAGACTAATAATCAATTAAATATTAATTAAATATTAGATAATGTATGATAACTCTAACACCCCCCCTTAAGATGAACATAGGGAGTAGCTAAAAACTGTAAAAAGAATGCAAGATGGGTCTCAACAAACAAGGCCAAGTAAGGTACCCATGTACAAACATAAGATCTTTATAATGTGGAGAAATAGAGAAAACCTCATGGGAAAAACTCTACTCCAAAAAAAGATGAAAGCCAATTGAAGGACTGAAGAAGCCTCCAAACAAGGCAAGGTTGTCCCAAAACATAGTGTAGACATCCAAATTTGACCACTTCCATATGGTCAACTTCGTCTCCTTATTCATCCCTTTAACTCATACACCTCATCCTCTTGGTCAGTATTAATTAAATCACTCATTTAATTAATATTTCATGGTCTGCCTAAGGTCCCTAAAATAGTTAATTCAATAATTAAATACTATTACCACCTTTTCCTCTCTAAATTAAATAAATATATCAATTTATTTACTTTAGTCATTTAACCTTTTTGAATAACATCAATTTAAAATTCTTCCTTTTTCTCTCTCTTTGTCACATTCTCCATAATGCCTTTCTAATCTGAATTAATTTAATTAATTCATGATTAGGATGTGTATCCTCTTAATCAAGGATTAATGTCACATCCTCCTACATTTGCCACTTGCTTCTAAACTTTTATTAATTTTCTTAATCACGTGTTTGCACAATCTCAATCAAAGTCATTAGTCACATTTAGCATCTCTTTTTAGTCAACCCTTCCATTTACCTTTCTTAGTATTGACCCTCTTTCCCATGTGAATTTTTAATTCACATTTATTCACCCTAGGTTCCCCTCTTCCCCATGGGAATTTTTAATTCACATTTTATTCCTCCTAGAATCCCCTTTTCCCATGCATCTTCTAGAATCTTTGATTTGTCACATCAAGTCACATGTGAAAAACTCCCACCTTTTTGGAGACCCTCTCTTATCGACTAGATTCTCCCAAGCATGTGAATTTTTAATTCACATTTATTATTCCAAGGTACTTGTCCTTCCTCCACATCATGTACCTCCCTTCCACTTCAATTCCACATCATCTTATCCTAGGTCATCTCACATTCCACATGTCAAGATGTGAGGGCTTGTGAGTCCTCAACTCACCATAGCCCTACATCTTGACCTTGGTGGCTCAATCTCAACCATTGAATTCTCTAGAGAATTCAAATTTCTCTATAAATACCCCCTCTTCTAAGGCATTTTTAACACTTAGTTATTTTAGTATCCTTATGTTGTCATTTTGAGCACTCAATTCACAAGTATTTTCACTCATTTAGCCAAGCCATTTTAGCCATTTGCACTTGCATCTAATCATATTGTTAATATTGCATCTAGCCATCCAAGGAGAACACAAGGATATTAAGCATCAAGAATCCAACTGAATCCAGAGCTACCGGAATAGTCAAGGTTCACCTTTGTTTCATCAAATTTGGCTTCCTTGTTGCAACTTCAATTTCCACATTTGCATCTTCATTCTTCTTATTTTTGATAACCTCTTATACATTCTTCTCTTCACTTCTCATATCTTTCACTTCCTCAATCAATATTACACACAATTTTTCATCTTCCTGTTGGATGATGTGGTTGTGTTGTTGATATGTGGTTGTCATTGATGTCAACACTATTAGCACTAATGTATTGAAGGTTGTATATGTCTAGGATATTGGGTAAATTGTAAAAGAAAGTATTGCAGGTTCCCAGTGGTTTAGTGAAGGTCATGAAGGTGTCGTGCTTAATACGTTGATGATAAATCATTGTGGATTAAAGGGTTTATTGATGTGTGTATCTAGTTTATCCACCAGAAGTTTCAGAGGTTCGCGTGAAGATTTGGTCTTGTTATGAATAGTTGTATTATGTCAGTGTTTTTGTGGTTTCAGTCTATGTTCCTAATTGAAGTTGGTATGATTCTAGTAATCTCAATTTCCATGGATGTTTCTCTATTGTTTCTTGATGTTCGTGGATGTTTCTAGATCATGCTATATCTTTGTTGCACATCTGCATTGATCGGTGTTCTCGTGGTCAGTGATTTTTCTCTTGTGTGTTTGGTTTTTGTGTTCTTGGCCGACATGGTGGTTGTAGCGTGTTATGGATCCTTTTGGATTAAAATTTGAATGCTTGGTGTGCTTGAGGAGGTTTTTTTAAGTCTTCATTACATTTTGGCTGACGGTGTTTGATTCACATTAAAAATTTGTTTGTAAATTTGGGCCGACATTGTGCATATGTTTTATATCCTGTTTTGGTTGACAAAGTTGTTGATGTAACTCATGTTGCCGATATATAAGAGTGATTGTTTGTTCGAATTGAAGTGTGCAAGTCCTATGTGTAAATATTGTTCAAATCATTCGAAGGCAGAGCAGAGTGTGAAGAAGAGTGAAGAAGGTTGAAGAAGTGTTCATGTGCATAACTGGAACTATAACCTGGCATTAGCAGATGCTATTTTCTCATTTCAAAATCTAGATGGTTTTAATCTGAATATTTCTTGGGAAGCGAGCCCTCTTGAAATTGAGCAGTGAGCTCTAGGCAGTGTGCCTGAATGCATGTGCATTCCCATTGATACTTCTTTATACTTTTAACAGGGTATAATCTTGTGGATTGACATCCACCATGGTTTTTCCCCTAGCAGGGTTTCCATGTAAAAATTATTGGTGTTCTATGTGTGTCTGATGTGCTAATTGTTTATGATTTATTGTTCATTCATCAGATCCGAGTGTATACCTTGATATTTCTACTGCTCTAAATGTGTAAAACAACTAAGAAACATGAAATGACAAAATACCAAGGACACCTCAAGATTAGCCAAAAGAGTGGTACAACGAAAAGGAATGCAAATAAGATAAAACACAAACACTTTTACCTCCCTTGTTGTTGATACCTCTTTGATTGGCCCTTGCTTGGATTGGTTGTGTGCTCCTTAGATGATTGCTTGAATGTCTAAATGCAAGATTGATGATGCAAATGATCAACAAAGATGGCTAAATGATGGCAAAAGGATTGAGAGTTCAAATGGACAGCATGTAGTTATCAAAATGCAAAGTGTTGAGAATGCAAATTGGCAGCATAATGGTGCAAGATGGCTAAGTGTGTTAAAATGCCCTTGAGGAGGGGGTATTTATAGGAGAATTTGAATTCTCTAGAGAATTCAACGGTCAAGATTGCTCCAACAAGGCCAAGATGAAGGGCTATGGTGGGTTGAGAACCCACAAGCCCTCACATCTTGACATGTGGAGGGTGAAGTGGACAAGGGGATGTGAGATGGAGATGAGGTGTCAAAAAGGTACATGAGGTGGAAAAAGGACATGCACCTTGGGGAGTGAGGAGATTTCCACAAAAAGGGATTTCTTGTCCCCAAGTGGGAGTGAAAGAGACATTTGAAGAATTTTGGAATTCCTCAAAAATCTACATGGGAAAAGGAAAGGTGGTTGGGGATATAAATGTGAATTAAAAATTCACATTCCTAGAAAAGTCTAAAAGATAAAAGATGGGCTCCAAAAAGGTGGGACTTGGTCACATGTGGAGATTGTGACAAGTCCAAGGTTGGTCACATGTGAGATTGTGACAAGTCCAAGGTTCTAGAAGCCTTGAAGGATGGAATGTGAATTAAAAATTCACATATAAAAGAGGGGAATCTAGGAAGAATAAAAAGGAATTAAAAATTCCTTGGAGAATGATTAGGCTTAATTAATCAGTAATTAGAGAGGGATAATTAGGGGCTAGTGGGATTAAAAGCCAACTTGCAAAGTTGGAGGATGTGTTACATCTAATCAAGGATTAGGCATGTGCATCCTTAATGAAAGATAGGAAATGGATTAGGATTAGATAAAAATGACATGTGAAAATTAAATAAATGTAATATTTATTTAATTTTTGATGAAAAGAGGATTAAAGAGGGTAAGGTATTTAATTATTAATTAAATACCTTAGGGATTTGGCAGAATTAAAGATATTAATTAAATAATAGTAATATTATTTAATTAACTCGGATAAGAGGATGTTTAGACGAAAAGTGATAAATTTGGATAAATTAAGTGTCAAAATTTGGATGTCTACATTTTGCCCCTCTTTGAGATGGTGTTACGAAGTAGCATCATTTCAAAGAATATTAAAATATAGAACCTAGAAGAAGATGGTTAGATAGGAAAAGATGCCCCAGTCATCCAAAGGAGTGACTAGGAAGGGAAAAAAAGTATTGAAAATTAGGGATGGAAAAGTTCCCCTCGAGGGACATCTTGGTTGAGAAGAAGAGTACGTGTGTGCTCTCGAAATAGATGATGTGGTGCAAGGGGAGATGAGGAAGATGATGCAAGGTGATGGGGAAGAGAGTAAGTGATATGGAGATGGATGAAGCACAAATAGATTTCAAAAGGTGATGTTGCCCCGGTCAAGGTACAAGCCAAAATGGGTTGATGATGGATGGAGTGTTGTCAATGAGGGAATTAAAGATCCCAAAACAACATGAGGATAGGGAAGGATGCATCCCCCCTGAGTGGTATTGATGAGGGAATGATACATCCCAAAACACCACTAAAGGATAGGGAGGAATACCTCCCGATGATGATGAAAGTGTTGTTGATGAGGGAAGGATACATCCCAAAACAACACCGAAGGGATAGGGAATGATAATAATGGATGATCAAGGCTTGTAACAAGACTAAGGATATGATTAGATGATTCAGGTTAAATGGAATGGATGGGGGTTGGATAGAGATGTGAGATAAGGATGAATGGATGGAGGAATACATGCAAGATGATAGAATAGAAAATGAAATGCAATTCTAATGCAATTTGCCATCTTCGGAGCACTGATTTTTGCTATAGCATAAGACACCAAGTGCCAGGGTATGTGGAACCAAGGCGAATTAGTGTCTAATGCATAAAACAAACACAACAGACAAGAAGGTTACCCCAACACCCCAAAGTCACAAAGACCTTGGTCGGGCCAGGTATTGAGATAACCACAAGCACAAAAGGATGCCCCAGCATAACACAAGACCTCAGAGATCTTGGTGGGTACTATGTGGGACAACCAAGAAGACACAATCAAACAAAAGATCAAGATATGCCCCTATGTTGACCAAACAAAACACACCATAATATGATGGATTAGCAAGCGGCCTTGACCAAGTGATGATAGGGAGCTCCAATGATAAATAAAAGCCAAAAGCATCAAAAGATCGCAATCACTTTCAAATGTCCTTTGCCATAGGATCATGGGGATAGATGGAATTGATGAGGTCTGTTAGGAAGGATACATCTTGTTGAGACCAAAGATGATGGATATTAAAAGATCTCGTTATGGCGGGATGTTCAAATCGATTGGATCTCATGATACAAGTGGATCGTTTATTTAAGAACCAACTGAATACAAAAGAACGAAAAGCGATGTACGACATAAGGGGAAGACAAGAAATGGGACTGACAAAACCTAAAGACCTAGGGGTTTGGGGGCCGATCAAAGATTAGCCTTGACTACGTGAAAGCGCAGAGCCCTCGTAGTTCGATGAAAGGTGGACGACTGACCAAGATGGAGACCTTGATGGATGGTAAAGATAGGATGGACAAAAGGAGAAAGACCGATGGTAGAAGAGCAAAGTGAAGATCGATGATGGAACCCTAGGGGCAGATCAAATGATCGACCTTGCCTACGTGAAATCGCAGGGGCAACATAGTTCGACAAGACCAAAGGCAAACAATGGATAAAGGATGATAAGATGATGATAGGATAAGTCGATAAAAAGATGGGACCGATATGACAAGATAGGATAGACCTGTTGGATTGGATAGGATGATGATGATCACATAAAGCTCAGGGATGGGATAGTTATCCAAAGCAGTAAAATGACTTGGGGGGATGATGTGATAGATAGATGAGTGATGAAAAGTGATAGGAGATTGCAAAGATGTGCAAGAGAGAAGTAGGGGTGATGACGATTAGATAAATGGCATTGGGTTGCATGGGGGAAGGCCTATAGCCAGATACCAATGACAAGGGATTAGGAGGTGGGATGAGATGGGATGAGGATAAAGATGAAAGATTAGATAAAGATATAGGATAGGGATGGGGGATGGGAGGGATTGTTTGGATGGATGGGAATATAAGGATTGGGAGATGAAAGGGATGTTAGGATAGCTGGATACAAAGAGAAGGATGGGGAGATGGAAGGGATGATGTGATAGATGGATACGAAGACAAGGATGCGCAGATAGAAGGGATGTTGTTATGATAGATGATTTCTCCAAGGACTATGTCACAAAGGAAGCAGATGCCCCCACTCTAGATATGTCATATATGATGAGGCATGAGGGCCGAAAGACAAGTGGATCGGAAGATAAAGGAGATAACTAGATGAGAATAGGATGGGTGACTAAGGAATATGATAGAGCATGGATGAAGGGAATGTATACTAATAGGTGTCCAAAGCATGTATAGATAGGTGCCCCAATTTTGATCAAGATCACAAGAAGGATGGAGGGAATGGGAGATAAATGGGATATGATGGTAGGTGCGGGAAATAGGAGGGATGGAGGGATTTATGAAGAGGACGGATAACAGGAAGACGGGTGCATAGCTAGAAGCGTAGCGGATGGAGGGAATGCATATCAGGAAGTTGCCCCCAAGTGCAGATGGGGATTTACACATGACGCCTGTTTGCCAGGTTTTCATCATGGTACTTATCCAAGGCGCTTGTTTGCCAAGTTTTCACCA
>VDFB02042283.1:0-13845 GCA_007258455.2 Sequoia sempervirens
TTTTATAAAAGTTTATTTATAAATTTTTATTTTATTTTTAGTTTATTTTAATAACATAAAATTCTGTCCTTTCCCAGGCACAGATTTTGACAGCCGAATTCGGCCTTTGCAAAGCATGAAAAAAAATCAATTTAATTTTAAAATATATATGATAATTTATAAATAATATATATATATATATATATATAAATTTAAATATATATATATATATTAAATATATGCAAATATAAATAATTACAGAGAACACAGTTTTCTGTATAAATACAGAATAGTGTATATTTACAGTATATACATATATAGATGATTATTAAAATAATACAACAAAATCATCCAAAATACGAAGATTAATTACTTTTTCTATAGAAAAATACAAGAGAGAATTAGGGCTTAATTAAACAAATTCGAAGAGTTTTCTTTTCAGTTTGATTGCAAAACATGATTCCCAAAATTTAACAAGAATGTTTCTTTTCAAAGCGGAGACCCTATTGGTTTTATTCCTTTTCACAATCTTAAAATCATTTTTAATCTAAATCCGCGAAGATTTTCTTTTTTCCGGCAATTGATTCTAACACATTTTTTATTCCATTTTACAGATTTTAAAACTATTGAGGAAAAGAGTGAACCTAGAGTCCACGGGCTCTCGACAATATGATGAAGCTGATTTCTGATGGCCTCGAAGAGCTCCTTGTTTGCGCTTCAAAATATCCTCTACATAATTTCGTCTTTGAACTCGAATCCATTCCTTTGTTCAGAACACTCTCCAGAACCATCCCCAGTAACAGATTGAAAATCCCTTTTTATAACTCTCCTCACAATACAACCATGAGGGTCAATATCCTCCCACAGAATTCCTAAAATACCATGATATCTTGTCGCGACTTTTTGTAATCACTAATCCTCTCTCTCTGTGTAAACTTACCAAGAAATTCTTCATTCCAATAAAAGATATTCTCAATTTTCTTCTAAAAGCTCACAAAAATCCACAATCAAAGAAAATAATTCTTGAAAAGAAAACTTTTTATTCAGATCTATATTCTTATTCGTTCACACCGCTTTTTTAGTTTTTTATTTGTTTTATTGTTTTAATTTCTATTTTTACTGCTTTACTTGCACATCACATTATCTATGTCATTTAAATAATTTATTCTAATAATTATCCTCCACCAGATAATTAATTAAAATAAATAACATGCATTTAATATTTAGTTATCATTTAATTGAAACACATGACCTTATTAAAACTAAATAAAACATTTAAATATTTTTATAAAAATAAATCAACATTCAAATACACAATTATTATCCACATTTAATTAACTAATTCACAACTTATAAAATATCAACATCAATTAAATAATCATAACCTATAAAATACCACATTAATCAAAATACGACAACACACAAAATACAAGCCACAAATGACGACAATTACACAAAATAAACAATACCAAACAAACGAGATGGTCTAACATCATGGGACAAGATGACTTCATCGTCACCTCTGTTTCAACATTTAACCGTTGGGCTATTGGTGCTCGCCCTATCCTACCGAAGTAGGTGGAATCGAGACTTGTACCTACAAATCCTGCATACAAATGAAGTCGTGTACATGTGCATATATATAACATCAAAGCATAATTCAAAGCACTGTATTGTGAGAAGGAATCGCAGCGTAACAGAGCACTCGCAACCAAGTGATGCTACACTATCCTTCATCACATCTATCCTAACAATTATAATCAATTGAAAAAATAACATTTCTAAACCAACAATTCATCTCATAACATATCTAATTAAATCACTGCATCATAATATAATTCTAAAAATCAACTAACATAACCAACCATAATATCATATGAAATGATCATGTCCATAACGAAATAACAGCATCATCTAACGTCTAACTAACCAAATCAAACAATACCATCATAGTTACAAGTAGCAAACAAACACATAAAAATAATAAATCCAAACAGTAAGAGGAGGGGTATTACATCCTCCCCCCAAAAAAATTGGCTTACTCCTGGAAGCCAGTAAACCAAAAAGAATAAGATTCCCTAATACGGGAGGCATCCTCACACACCAAGACGGTGAACTAATCACCATTAGAAACTAGTATCAAGCTCACACAAAGAGTAAAAATTAATATTAAAAGTATTAGTAACATGGGGGTATTACATCCTCCCCCCCAAGGATATGGCTTACTCTAGGAAGCCATTAAATAGATAAGAGTAAACACACAACAACCACGCAAAGAACACACCACAAACCACACACATAACTCACATCACAGGAAACCACATCACATAATGACACAACAGTTCATAGTGCATCCTTGATAGGAAGGATATCGGTGCATTGCGCACTACACCGAGGGTCCTATCCTTTCCCATCATTTTCTTGCACCATTTCCCTGAGACCGGCTAATAGAAGAAACTTAGGTTCACAACAAACACAACAAAAAAAAATGAAACTCTATACTCTAGGGACTAAACGCAAGGTTACATAGTGAGCACACATAGTGCCCAGTGTATGAACCTATGCTCTGATACCAAGTTATAACGCCCGTCGTGCAAACCCCAGAGAACACACACAAAGCAAATAATTTTTTTTTAAAACAATTAAATTAAACATGCAAATACATTATACCATAATCACATAACACATTACATATCATTAACACCACTTAGTTCTCTGGGGCATGCGAGGTTACATCGCAACAACTAAACATAAGTAAAGACAAAGATTACAACATAACCATTAATTTTATAATAGCCATAAACAATGATACATCCAACAATCGTGATGCGAGAACAATAAACATCACATAGTACATCCATGATAAATCTCTTAATAGAGTTACAAATGAGCCTAACTATTACATCATCATTATAATATTACATTATAATTTCAGATAATTGAATTACATTGAATTTCCCAACATGGGGATTGATACAAGAATAATGAAATATGAAATACAAGGGATTACTGGTACAACTCCACTGCGGAAAAGCTGAGAAGACAAGAAGCTGATGGGGAACCCAACGGGTGCGGAGCACGTTCCACCCAACCATGTGAATTACAAGTAACTCACCACCCGTGCTCAGAGGTGACGAGGAAGTGAACCCGACCATGAATGTCAAACCAACTCAACAACAACATGATACAAAACAAGTACAACTCAAAGCATACAATGAACAACCATCAACGTTCACAAATCACATAACAAGTTAAAACTAAGAAACTCATCACAATAACATGAAGTACCAACAATTAACAATCATGAAACAGATTCACAAAATCAAAAGCATCATAAAGATACAATATCCAAAAGAACTGCAACAACATCCAAAATACATTTCCAAATAAATCTGAAGCAATAAAAAGAACATGGTTCCATATAAATCTAAAACAACCATTCAAGACACAATTCCATAGGCAACAAGAAACAAGTCAAACGGGTGTTAAGTGGGGAGGGTCATCGCATAGCTCTCATGGGATCCCCTGGCACTTCCTCCAACTGAGGCGCCGACACCCATCTATGGATCCCCTAGCCCTAAAATCAGAAACAACATAAAGATTACAATATCTAGAGGCAACAAGAAACAAGAAAAGGGGTGTCTAGTGGAGAGTGTCATCGCATAGCTCTCATGGGATCCCCTAGCACTTCCTCCAACCGAGGCGCCGGCACCCATCTATGGATCTCCTGGCCCTTCCTCCTAACTGAGGCGCCGGCACCATAGGGTAGCTAATGCGGAGCCGATAATCTCTCATGAAGACGAGACTATTACTTTGCCGACCACAGCCTACTCAGTCTATCACTAGTCTACGGTAGCCCTAATGCATAGATGAGGAATCCAGTTTTAATTATCTTGTGTGTTTTACTACCCATCCCCCTAAATTCTATTTTTAGGTTATCACTTGTTTAACTACTCTTACGTGGGTTTCCCCTGAGCACTTCCTCCTTCTGAGGTGCCAGCGCCCACGAAGAGCCACTCTCCCTATGACCCCTAACATGAATCAAAACTAGGCAAGGGTTGAACTAAAACATATAAAGCATAATACCCAAAACAAGCTCATGAGAGGCATTAACCCTCTCGCGATAACTCATAACCAAAAGTCTTAACAAACCGTTCAACCCTTCCTAACATAAATCATTAAGTATCAACTCCCAAAGTATAATCAAGATGAAGAGAACATTAAAATTAAGCAAGCCTCTGGAACAAGGTTACAAAATCAACAACGGGTTTCCACATCGAAGAGTAAAGTTTACAACAATCAAATGGAAAACGACAACCAAATCACGCAATTTCATAACTTAAGGTAAACAATTAACTCAATTACACAAAACACTCTAATTCTGAATCAATACGAAGAACACAACAAGTTAACAATCCTACGTCAAAATAATTAATTCTTAACAAAGTACATCCGATAAATATCTAAAAAGTACATTTAAACCCTCCAACCAAGGAATTCGAGAAACCATTGAAAATTAAAACATACAATAATGATTTCACTATCATATCTATTTTTTTTCATTTAATAACTCATAAAATTCCAACTTTACAATTTTTACAAATACATTCAAATTAATAAATTCTAAACTTACAAACTATCTAGATTAATAATACAACTTATTAAAAAAATATACTATATATATATAAATCTATATACATACACACCTAATATATATATATCTACTAACACTTTTCTTTCTTATAATGCTCAAATTTTTACAAATAAACAAAATTGAAAATAATTATACTCATATTATGAATATACACACAATATATATATATATAATAATAACATTTAACAAATATTTAAAAATATATTAATGAATTTATTATAAAGCAAATATTTAAACAAATATATATTAATAAATATAAACCAGTTTAAAATTAAAAAAACCAAATTTTAAATAAATAAATACAAATTTAAAAATAAAGGTCCCATCCATAGGACTGGCGCCCGATCCCTACGGTTGCCAGCGCTGGGATCCATATGGCTAGCTGGCGCCAGCGTCCGCGAGGCCCTTTCTGCCCGATCGATGGCTTTGGCGAGGCGGGGAGATGCGATACTGTCTTAGACCCTCTCCTCCCATACTCTTAATTATATTTATTTTTATAAAATTTTTATTTATAAATTTTATTTTATTTTTAGTTTATTTTAGCAACATAAAATTCCATCGCTTCCCGGACGCGGATTTTGGCCGGCCGAATTCAGCCTTTAAAAGCATACGAAAAAAAATTCAATTTAATTTTAAAATATATGATAATTTATAAATAATATATATATATATAAATTTAAATATATATATATATATATTAAATATATGCAAATATAAATAATTACAGAGAACACAGTTTTCTGTATAAATACAGAATAGTGTATATTTACAGTATATACATATATAGATGATTATTAAAATAATACAACAAAATCATCCAAAATACGAAGATTAATTACTTTTTCTATAGAAAAATACAAGAGAGAATTAGGGCTTAATTAAACAAATTCGAAGAGTTTTCTTTTCAGTTTGATTGCAAAACATGATTCCCAAAATTTAACAAGAATGTTTCTTTTCAAAGCAGGCCTATTGGTTTATTCATTTTCTAATCTCAAGGAAATCATTTTAATCTAAATCACATAAGATTTTCTTTTTTCAACCAGAGATTGATTCTAACACACATTTTTATTCCATTTACAGATTTAAAACTATTGAGAGAAAAGAGTGGAACCTGGAGTCTTGCGCTCTTGACAATCTGATGAAGCTGATTTTTGATGGCCTCGAAGAGCTCCTTGTTTGCGCTTCAAAATATCCTCTACATAATTTCGTCTTTGAACTCGAATTCGTTCCTTTGTTTAGAACACTCTCCAAAACCATCCCCAGTAACAGATTGAAAATCCCTTTTTATAACTCTCCTCACAATACAACAACAGATTCCAATATCCTCCCTCAAATTCCAAAATACCCCGCCAATATCTTGTGCAACTTCTGTAATCATAATCCTCTCTCTGTGTGTAAACTTACCAAGAAATTCTTAATTCCAATAAAAGATATTCTCAATTTCTTCTAAAAGCTCACAAAAATCCACAATAAAAGAAAATAATTCTTTAAAAGCAAACTTTTTATTCAGATCTGTATTCTTATTCGTTCACCCCGCTTTTTTAGTCTTTTATTTGTTTTATTGTTTTAATTTCTATTTTTACCACTTTACTTGCACATCACATTATCTATTTAATTTAAATAATTTATTCTAATAATTATCCTCCACCAGATAATTAATTAAAATAAATAACACGCATTTAATATTTAGTTATCATTTAATTGGAACACATGACCTTATTAAAATTAAATAAAAAATTTAAATATTTTCATACAAATAAATCAACATTCAAATACACAATTATTATCCACATTTAATTAACTAATTCACAACTTATAAAATATCAACATCAATTAAATAATCATAACCTATAAAATACCACATTAATCAAAATACGACAACACACAAAATACAAGCCACAAATGACGACAATTACACAAAATAAACAATACCAAACAAACGAGATGGTCTGACATCATGGGACGAGATGACTTCATCGTCACCTCTGTTTCAACATTTAACTGTTGGGCTATTGGTGCTCGCCCTGTCCTGCCGAAGCAGGTGGAATCGAGACTTGTACCTGCAAATCCTGCATACAAACGAAGTCGTGTACATGTGCATATATATAACATCAAAGCATAACTCAAAGCACTGTATTGTGAGAAGGAATCGCAGCGTAACAGAGCACTCGCAACCGAGTGATGCTACACTGTCCTTCATCACATCTATCCTAACAATTATAATCAATTGATAAAATAACATTTCTAAACCAACAATTCATCTCATAACATATCTAATTAAATCACTGCATCATAATATAATTCTAAAAATCAACTAACATAACCAACCATAATATCATATGAAATGATCATGTCCATAACGAAATAATAGCATCATCTAACGTCTAACTAACCAAATCAAACAATACCATCATAGTTACAAGTAGCAAACAAACGCATATAAAAATAATAAATCCAAACAGTAAGAGGAGGGGTATTACATTTCATGATAGGTAGGTATTCCTAACGAACCTAGGAATTATCCCTTGTTGACCCATCTTATTTCAACCTTTATTTTGTTGATGATTATACTTGAAACTCTTATTTTTAAATTTTATGCAGTAATGAATACCTATAACACTTGGTGAAACTAACAAACCAACACTAAGATTGTTTCTCTTCCTTTATCTAATCCTAGTATTTCATGTTGACTTCTTGTATTCCTTTAAGAACACTAAAGAGTATAATAGTATAAAATAACTTTAGTATAATATTTCTCTTTGGGATATTATTTAAACTTCACCTTAATATCATGAGTTTCTTCATAATTCTATACAAAAGATCCATATTCCCTCTTCTACTAAGCCTATTGAAATAGTTGCCCAAATTGGGTGTATTATATACTGACATTATGGAGATTACATTTCTTCCATCTAAACTTCACTTCAATGTGGTTTAATAGAAGATTATTTATCTTCTAATCATTTTTGGTACTAAACCTATATGAGCATTAAGTATACATTGATTGAAAATGGTTTTTTAATCTTAATATTTGTAGTCATTAATTCCTAAAATATATTTTTGTTTATACTTCTAATCTTACTCTTCCTAAATTTTCTATTAAAGGTTTTGTTATTATTCGATGAGATCCTTTGGGAACTATTATTTTCTTATCTATAATCAAGCCCTATTTCGCTTCACTTGTTATTCCATGTTATGATAAGGAATAAATTTCTTATTATAAACTCCTTCATGGAAAACCTTTGATTCATGCAATAGGGATTGTTCCATCTAATTCCACCAATATGTAATTTTTTTTATATGGAAGTAAAACTTTCATGATTACATTAGATAATGATCTATTGTATTATTGTAAAATTAGTGATGAACTACTTTTATTTTTATATTCCCCTCTAGTTACCTTAAAAATAACTACATATATTTCTTTTATACAATTATTTAAGGGGGCATATACTCTCACAACCCTTGTAATTTTGACATTTTTCCTTTTATATGTATAATGTTTATGTTGGATTATATATGATTTGTTGGCATACTTTGTATTATTGGTTGTATTATTCTAACATATATATATTGTAGATTTTTGTGTTTTTTGACATGCTTGTTTTGCATATCTTAGTTCAAGGGAATCAACTCCTTGGTCAAACACATTGTATATCATTCTATGTATCCAAAATGTTTGATTATTTTCATGTTTTTCTTTTAGCATTTATTTTTTATACTTTAATTATGTTTTATCATATAGTGACATTAGCCTGTTAAAGTGAAGGAAAATATGATGTCAAGAATTGCATACACTACAATATTAATTTATATTTCATGCTCACATTTTAGCATCTATATCCATAGCATAATTTTAGGGCCCATTTAACCCTCTTTCCTAACCTTCTCCTAGATCTAAGTGGCAATCTCATATTTTCTTACTTAATTATGTTAAATTTCATATTTTTATGTATTTTTCATCTTCTAACATTTTATTATTTATGTATTGTTTCAAACATTAAATACACAATTATATAAACATCTTCATGACTCTAAAAATATCCTAACAATTTTTTTTTTTAAATCATTCTTCTTACTTGAATAAAAAATTCTAACTAAGACATTTTAAATTATTTTTAATTAAATTTATCTTTAATTAATTAAAGATTTTATCAAAACTCAAATACAATTATCCTCTTATCATTTTATTTTTTATTTAAACTACTTTTTAATACAAATTATTGTATTTTCAAAATGCATGTTCTCTCACTACCATTTTAAAATGATAAATCTTCCTATTTTATAAAATACTTGCAATAGTCCATTCTTGACATCTTTACAAGGAGCAAAATAAAGAATCTTCATTCTAATCATACAACTATATTTTTGAAATGCATGTTCCTCTTGCTACTATTTTATAAAATATCTACAAAATTTATTTTTTTCTCATTATTTATCCAATTTTTCTTACACATTTTTTCCAAAACTTTATCTCACCCCATTACATTCTATTCTTCCCTATTTTAACACCAATCTCTATTTTTTATTCAAATTTGAAAGGCATTATGTACTTTTATATGCAAAAGTGTAATATATCCCTCATACGCTCCATTTAATCCTTAAAATTCTACAAATGCAGTATAATAGTATTTTTTCGACACTTATATTCTATATATTCTTTACATTGGAGAATTCTTCATTCTACTCTTGCATGAAACAAAATTACTATTTATTTTTATTTTCCTACACTACAACACTTGGTTTCTCTTTGTTGCATTACATTTATTCTACATTATTATTCTTGGCCCCTACAACATTATATGCTCTAGTTATATCTAACATTCTATTTCTTTACATGTTATAATATTTTATTATATATACTACAACAATTGTTCATACAATCTATATTTCTATTGACTACAATAAAATTTTCTATTTGAAAAAATTCTTCTGATTTACTTTATTCTTAACTTATATTCATTCTTCAAGCACATTCTAATTTATTTACTTGATATTATTTATCATAATATAACTTTGCAAATTTTTTCTACATTAATATTTTATTTTCTTTTAACATTGTAGGTTATGTTTTGAAAAGGAAAATAGGTTTATAGGACCTTAAAACCAACAAAGTTAAAACAACAAAAGACAAAACAAACAAGTCCAAACAGACAGCATTACCTATCCCAAAAAAGAAATGACAACACAAGAGACAATGGTCCAAAAAAAGGGACCGCCAAAAAGCCGGGGAACAAACACCATCGTGACTACCTAAGGTGTTCATCAACTCCTCTACCTTTCAACATCCTTCTGCTATCATGTAATCCCTCGCTTTGGTAGATTTGAACCGATGTGAAGAAATCGGGTCTCCTCTTCAGATTAGCCCAAAAGGGCCAAAACTCTTCAATAGCGACCATAACCTTTGCCCCATCCAAATCCACCTGCATCACCGAAAGCCCTTTGATTTTTTTGAGTTTTCCACCAATAGCATTGATGATAATGGTAAAACATGCTTTAAATTTTGTGATTATTCGCCATAGTGGCCCTAATATTTTGGCCTATCTTGGACATATTGCACTCGAGCCTGGTCAATCTTTCCTCCTGCGAATGTTGTATTTTCCTTGGTAAGGGGGTTTCCTGTCCCTCATTCTCATTACGACTCCAGCTAATCTTCTGCTCCAAATCCATGACTCTATTGCTGAGATCTCTATCACGACCTTTCAAATCACAAACTTCCTTCTGGGTCCACTTGAGAACAGTGAAAAGGCCATCCGTACTTTTTTCAGCCACACTCACAATGTCCTCAGGCTTGAGCTTCTTCAGGGCAAAATTAATATCATCCTGATTAGGGGAATCATTAGGGGCATTCCCAAATCTTCCAGACACAAGGGCACTAGGGGCCGACTCTTTACTGACCATAGGTTTATTAGAAAGAATTTCCATAGAATTCCTAGAGTACGAGACTAATTTCATAACTGAGTTACCTTTAAAACCAGAGACCAAACCCGAGGTAGGGCAGACAAAAGACAGCGAGGCAAAACCCGGGATAGGGCAATCATGCAAAGGCTACAAATTAGGACATGAAGGCGGAGCAGAATCCATAAGGGCATTCCGACA
Source organism: Sequoia sempervirens (assembly GCA_007258455.2). Lineage (NCBI taxonomy): Eukaryota > Viridiplantae > Streptophyta > Pinopsida > Cupressales > Cupressaceae > Sequoia > Sequoia sempervirens. Next base: position 10,733 of record VDFB02042283.1, read on the forward strand.
AGACAGGGACTGGGGAGCAATGGTATTAGGACCAATAGGGGCACAAGTAGGAGGGGCCAGGGGGTCGTTCTCCCTGCTACTTTCAGTATCCTCATCATTAATGCTCATAGATGAGCCTGACAAGACCACGGGGTGAATAATAGAAGTCCTCCTAGGGTTTCTTTCAACTTCATCAAGGCAATTCTTCAAAGAAGAGAATAAGTAAAAAGGCAAAGAGATACGAACCTTGTGACGGAAATGGTTCAGAATGGCAAAGTGATAACCATACGCCCTGGTGAAGCGCCCGTCAACCATGATATACTCCATTATTACTCTTAAAAATTTCCTCAAGATTGATTTAATGGACTCCACATCAAAGTAGCTATTGGCAACCTTAACCAACTTAGCCTTCTCCTTGTCTTTTTTAGGAAATCTTATGACCGCTTCATCAGAGAACCGAAGGTCCCGATAAAATTTCACACCGTCAGTCGAAAGACCAGTAATCTCACCGATTATTTTCTCATTCAGCTTAACATTCCTACCAAACAACACAATATCACCATTTTTCCAATTTTTGGCAAAATAGTCCAACATCCCCTCGTCAGTAGCGTGGAGCTTTTCCAAAAACGAGACTAAACCTCCCTTTTCAATTCTTTCCCAGGCTTTAGCATTCTTTCTATGCTCTTGAAAGCTGCTCGGCTCCACACATTTTCTCTCTCCCCCCATCTTCAAAGCTCTGTTATACCACACCCTACAGTTGCTCTGGGTCCCATTTAAGCATATTTTATCAAACACCCAAAAAGCATGTTGAAGACTCTTCTTGAAAAAGAAAATAACGTCGGTCCCATCAAATCTAATGAAATCGATGTACCTAATCTTTATCCTCTTCATCATGACGAAGACAAGCTTCTCTTCCATGCATTGAATCATAATAAATTAGCACTTTCACCTCAGAATGGAGGTAGTCATTCTTCCTCCATGTGTTTTCCCCGCCCTTCTTAACCCCTTCATTGGCGAAGTAATCAACCACCCTATTGGATTCTCTGTAGGCATGGGACACTTTCACTTTATCGAATTTACTTAATAAGATTATTGTATCTTTGATCCACTTTTTAATGGTCCATGAGGGAGGGGTAAGCCCAAGAATGCAATTTATTATATTCATTGAATCACCCTCCAACCAAAGACATTTCGTGTTCATCTTGAAAGCTAAGTTAACCGCATGATAAGCCCCTACAACTTTCGCAACATGATTAGTTTGGGTGCCGATGTCCACAGCAAAAGCCGCAATAAAAGCCCCCGAGTTGTCCCTTAAAACACACCCACTGCCAGCTTTCCCAGGGTTGCCTTTAGTAGCACCATCAAAATTGGCTTTCAACCAACCCAAAGGTGGCAAAGACCAACTAGCATTCTCCCTCCCACAAACATCAGGTGTGGGGACATTTAACACAACTAATTTTGAGTTCCACTTTTCAGCCGTAGCAATATCGAAAGGAGACCAATTAGCTTTATCAACCATTTTTCTTGGGATTAAAGATAAATTTTTCTTTATTGCCCTTACAATTTTTTCAAGCAAGTCCCCCTCCAACTTCTCTTTTTCCCTAAACACTCTGTTGTTCCTTTCCTTCCAAATATTCCATGACACAAAAGGTAGAACAAAAGACCAGAGCTTTCACACAAAAGGATTTTTTGAAGGAGCTTTCCATTGCAAGAAAAAGTCTTCAACATAAGCAGGGGAAACCCAAACCAAATTAAGAAGCGCAAAAAATTTACCCTATATGTGTGAAACAAAAGGGCAATGTAGCAACATGATTATCAGCCTCAAAGATCGCTCCTCAGACATGTAAAGACCTGTTAGAAATTGAATCTCTTTTTCAAGCATTTTGAAGTGAGAATCGCCCTGCTAGCATTATCCAATAAAAAATATTGATTTTAGGAATCAGGTGATTAATCCAAGCCTTAGCCCAGAAGGGCGAAGGCTCCATCGGACTAACCAGCATAGAAGTAGCAAAAGAAACTAAAAAAATGCCAGATGGATTGTCTAACCAAATAGCAAGATCATCCACCTAGTGTTGAGCTAGTCTTAGGGCCCTGAAGGCCGACTGAACAGGGCTAAGATCCTGACTGATGGTCTTCAAATCAACCCAACCCCCATTCCTCCAGTAATCTTTAACCAAGACCTCGAATTCCCTTTTACAATCATTCATCCATTTACTGAATTTCTCATTTCTGATTAAAGGATCTTTAAAAAGCCATCTGTCTTCCCAAAACCTAACATAATTTCCTTTTCCAACCAGCCAACCAGTTCCCATTTCCAGTAACTTTCTACCTCTGCTCATATCATTTCAGCAAACACACCCATGAGGTACAAAAGAAGAATTTATAACCTCATTAAGAGACTCACAGTTGCTAAAATATTTGGATTTTAAGGTATCTCGCCATTCCCCTCTCAAAGTGAGAGTTCTCCAAAGCTGTTTAGCAAGAAGGGACAAATTCATCACTTTAATTTTCCTTAAGCCTAGGCCCCCTCTCGATTTAGGTCTACAAACCAAATCCCATCCAATGAGTGGTATTCTCTTCTTATCCTCCAAACTAGACCAGAGAAACCTTTTCTGAATTTTTTCAATAGCCTCAGCATATTTAGCAGGAATTTTAAATAAACTAAGAGCATACACAGGAAGATTTTACAAAGAAGCCTTTAGGAGCTAGATATTTCCAGCTTGACTGAGAAGAGCTCCTTTCCACCCCGATAGCTTCTTATTGAATTTTTCAACCAAAGAGATCCAGAACGAGTCCAAGGGTTTAATGCAAAGAGGCAAACCAAGATAGGTTGACGGAAGAGGCTCAATCCAGCATCCAAGAATCGGAGCAAGTTTAACTTGTCTATGCTCCGAAGTATTGATAAAGAAAATTGAACTCTTAGCCCTATTAACAACTTGCCCAAAAGAAAATTCATAAAGATTCAGAATTCTTTTGAAAGTCTTAGCTTCAGCCATAGTAGATCTTCCCATGAGAATATCATCAACAAATTGTTGGTGGGAACAGGCTAGAAGAGAAGAGGAAGGTCTTAAACCAGCAAGGGATCTTTGATCAATAAGCTTTTTAATATTTCTTCCCAAATTCTTAGCCAAAAT
>VDFB02042284.1:0-27695 GCA_007258455.2 Sequoia sempervirens
AAATGTCTATTATTAGTCTTTTGAAATTTGAAACTAAAATAATAGATCTCTTATTATCACATACTGTGCAATCATTCTTATGGTGTTCAAGCATTAAAAGACCTCTAGATTTCCAACTAGGTGAAAGTTCTATAATCTATCCCACTTTTATAAAGGAAATAGACAACGTTGATCTATCTATTTAACTTGAAGTCCCTACGGCTTATATATGTGCTTTTATTTTTGAAATAATGTAAAATAGTGATATGTAACATTTTCAATGTAGTTTATGTGTGTACTTTTCAAAAAAAAAAAATATAGTAATTTTTTTTTTTGTAAAATTGACTCTATTAGTTAATTACTACAAAAATAAGGCTACATATGCAACTAATTATTTAAAGAAAATATAATTTTTCTTTGATTTCTTTTCTCATATTGTGAACTTGCAATTATAATGAATATATTTAAAAAATTAATTTTGATAAATAGTTTTTGAATAAATGTTGAAAGTCATTTGTATTGAATGCAATATGTGTTGCATTTCTTGTGGAGTATTTGTCATAGATGAAAAAATGACATCATCTCATCAACCATCCACTCTTCTAATCAAAGATTTTTTTAGTGGTAAATCTTCACCAATTGGTGAATAGTACATATCGACCAAGTCAAAATTAGCAAATATATTGCAACCAACAAGGTGGCTAAATCGCTCAGATTTTATGAATTATCAATCCAATGCATTTCCATTCACCATCAATTTATTTTATGAGGCATATGTAATTAATAGTTTCTCCATAACAAACTATATGTTTCAAAGTTTCAAATGGACTAATTAATATTTTCACCTGGGATCTTAGAAGCATGTATTAAATCACCTACATGTTCGTCAATACGATTAAAACAACATTGTGTATCAAGAAACATTTCACCAACATCATTAAATTTTCACTACACGTGAGGACCCCTTTTTCCAATAAAATTTACAAATAATTGTTTATGAGGACCTATTTCACCAATAAAATTAAAAAATAATTATGTTGGAGGACACATTTTGCCAATTACTATGATACATCCATGCTAATCTTAGGGCCATAATTGCCTTGAGAATTACAACGTATGTGTTTTATCGAGGTTTGATTCGCCCAACATTTAAATCTATTGTTGTATAATCAGACAAGATTCACCAAATTTTAGTATACCATTTAAAAATCCTATGAAATTTGTCAAATATGGATAGATATAAATACAATAGAAAATCTATTTTTTTCTTACACATTTTGTTCAATTTTGAACTTGTGAGCTCTTGGTTCAAAATTTGGACTTGGAACCTTGATCATAGGCAAGTTACAAACTTACAACTATAGACATTCCTACATTAATGAATAGCAAGTCAGTGAAAACCTAAAGTAAAGTCATCATTTCTTCATAGTGTTATAAGATTTTTTATCTCTTTTTCATTCTTGCTTCAATCTTAAAGATGATGTTGAATAGGGAATGGGATCTATATTATATGTCCTTAAACAAGAAGACATTTTTTCCATCTTTTATTCAAAGTGAGAGGTCAAGATGTCGAGCAACAAGTGCAACAAGGGTAAGACTCCTCAAGGTGGTGAAGGGACTAGGAGGCCATCAAAACACCCAAATCTTAGAGTTACCATAAAGTCTTACTTTAGATGGCAATGTTTCTGATCCATCAGATCAAGATGGAGCTACATCATCAACACTTGCACCAAATATTAATGAAGAAGGCATTCACAATACCTCACAAGAATATCAGAATGATTTAATTGAGTTAGATGAGGATGACAATGTTGCAAAAGATGTTCCAAGGGACATTGAGGGTAGCCAAAATGAGTTAATTGACCTAGATGGAAATGTTGGCATTGTAGATGATGTTGTTGCAAGGAAGACGAAAAGAAAAGCCAAATCAAAAACGGGCGCGAGTGGGATATAACAAGGAATTTTTAAATTGATTGGGTGTCAAAGTACCCATTCATTGAACTAGTGGAGAATGCAAACAAAGATGAACCTCCAAAAAAATGCAAGTGTAAGATTTGTAGTTGGAAATTTAAAAGAGACAAGAAGTTGCGGCTAAATCTTGACACTATAGAAAAGCATATCAAAAAAATTTATGAAAAACAAATCATAGACAGAAAGGAAAAATCAATAGTAAGATGGAAATCAAAGGAAGAATGTCTTCATGTTAAGTATGCCCTAGAATATGATGAGCATATGCAAAGAATGGTGAAGCTTGCTACATGTGGAGGTTCAATTAAAGCTCAATTTGGAAAGGTAATGGCAGGAGCACAATTGGCAAAAATTGTTTAGATGAGTGTTGTTTTTCATATTTTATCCAAAGGGCATTCTACGACAAACTACCCAAAATATTTTTATTTATTATCTTTTTTGGATGTTCCTAACTTTCCTAGCACACAATGGTCAATAAACATTGGATGGGATTAGGCAAGTTGTCTTGCTGTGGTGGAAAAGCAAGATTTACAAGAGAAAATAAGTTTCAAACTTCATTGCATTATTTTTAGATGAATTTACTATAGTAGATAATACTTCTTGAGTATGTGTGCATGTGTATATTGTACACCAAAATGTCTACCAACCTCATCTTCTCTATAATCATAAAATGAAGGATAGTTCAACATTGCAAAATCTATTTGAACTAGTTAAGAAATCTTCAAATGAAATTGGAGGTATGGATGACTTGACAATTGCCAAAAAGTTGATGTGTGTAGGAGCTAATGGAGATGTAGTAATGCAAGGTCATAGGAGCAGTCTTTGTGTAAAGTTACAAACTACTTATTCACCATACACGATTGGCATTCACTGCATGGCCCACAAAATGAATTTAGCATTTAGAATTGTAAGCAAGTTTCCTATAGTGTCAAGTTGAAATTCTAGTCCACAAGCTTTACGCATACTTCTGTCAAAGTCCCAAACGTTTTGTGAAATTTCAAAATTTTGTTGAGGGAATAATAGGAGGAAACAAGCTTCTTAAGGATGTTGGTACCAGGTAGATCTCCTTGCATGGACCAACGTAATGAGTTTTTTCAAAACATTGATCCTTGATTGGAGTAATGTATGAACATCGCAACACAATAGACAAAGCTCTTGACCTCTTACATAGGTTAAGAAATATAGAGACACTCTTAACTTTAGTTGGTATTCTCCCCATGTTGGATGAAATGAACAATCTTGTGAAGAAAGCCCAAGACAAAACTATGTATATCTATGAATATACTAGCAGTTAATTACATATTTGAATAATCCTAAAAATTATTTACAGTTTAATGCAAGCAGGCAGTTATGTGTATTTGTATGTGGATTTGAGATACCAATGCACTATTGTATGATGGTCAGGAACTCTACCAGAGAAGTACCTGTTACAAAAGGAAGCTTTTAACGACATTATTAAATCTATAAGTGGCAATTTAAAATCTATTGAAAAATATCTTTCCACAAAGATTTATGAACGATTCCCTCAAGAAGAAATACTTGAAGCCATATCTATTGTGTATCCTCAATTTTGGATGCCAAGCAACCAAGGGAACCTAGACTATTTTCATAAAAAATTAATTACCTTGGTCGAACACTTTTCAAAAAATTCAAAATATAATGGATAGAAAATAGGAGGACTTATAAATGAAATTAAGCTTAGAGAACAAGCTAAGTGTTTTTCAGTATGATTGACTAGGTTGAGTCCATGGAGAATCCCATGGAAGCAGGATCAATAACAAGGGTTTGGGCAACCTTAGGTCAAAGTGAAATATTGCGTGATTCGTTATCAAAATATTTCAAACTTGCTAATTTATGTCAAACAATGATATTGGGGTCAATGGAGGATGAGATAGTTTTCAGTGCATTGGGGTTTTTGAAATCAATGATAAGAAATAAACTAGACAAGAATTTGGAAAATTGCTTGAGGGTGTTTGCAACTAGGTACAATGTCCAAAGTTTTCCTTTTCAAAGGGAACTCACAATCTGGAAGTCCATATGTGAAATAAGAGGGTTGTGCAACACTTCAAACGTTGGTGGCAATGGCACAAATGATAGTGACACAATGAATGTTGAACTTGAGATGCAATTAAGCAAATGTATGCAAGGTGAAGAAAATGAAGACCAGACTCAAAGTCAAGACAATTCTCAATCTCGTCATTAGAGTGAGGACCAAGACATGATTGGGAAAATGGAAGTGATTTAGTAGTTTTTAGGTATTTATATTGCATTTCATGAATCATATTCCAAACTGTAGTTGATGATATTTTATATTATGTTCCATGAAATTGTGAATCATATTGAATAAATTAACATATTATTAATAATTTCATATTTTAATTGTCATACTAATAATTTTTACATGTACTTAGTGATTCATCATTCAACTCAATGCTTAATAACATATTAACAACAGTAGTGTTGGTGTTTTCAACTAATTATCTAGGTTTTCCTAAAAGTAGTGTTGGTGTTTCCAACTGATTATATAGTAAAATTTTGATTTTGATTTGATATGTGATTTTGCATCAATCTTCAAACTTTATGAATTATTTTGATCATTGCCTTATCCGCAACAAAGTTAGAAAATAAAATATACTCCTACAATAGACCAACTCATGGCTTCTTATAACCTCACCGCCTTACAATGAGAAACCAAGAAAATAACAACACTTATCGCACTACTTATGAATCCCTATTGCATTCACACAATCTTTGATGAATAACTGAAAGCAATATTAATCCATTCCTTGAACAAAAGCTAATAGTTCAACATACATAACACATGATGTGATATGAATACAATATTGGAGAGAAAGATAGGTCGATATTTAAAATTAAAGAAATACACTAAGTATTTGAGTCATTTGTTATTCCTATGTGCTATCGAATAGAAAAATTACAAAATCTCTAAGAGTTACTTGGCAACATGTCTAGTTAAGACCTTTTTGACAATCAAAATCTCAAACAAGAAGCATGGGAATAAATACATGGAACAACTCACATGCCAAGTAAACAATTATACTTTTCATTCCATGGGCCTTAAACATACTCTCAGAAAGCCAATCATGAGCTAAGAGCACTTCCACATCATGCAAATATTGATGATACTTGGCATCAAGTATCACGTTGGCCTCTCTTAGTTACATTTTTGTTAGTGGATTTTGCTAACCCATTTACTTGAGGATAGTATTTTAAAGCTATCTTCAAATAAATTCCATGATTATGGGTGAATTGAGTGATGCCCACTTATAAAATTTCCTTACCATTATCAATGATGATGGCCTCTAGAGCTTCAAACCTTACAAATATTCCTCTTAATAATTTAATATCACTACCTTTGTTGCATTCTTTAATGATTTGTCCTTAGTCTATCTAGTGAAGTAGTTAATATCTATCAAAATGAACAAGTGACTAACGATAGATGTAAGAATAGTAATACATATGCAATCTAGTCCCTATAAAAAAATGAATTATCCATATAGATGGGATTCAAGGTAAGAGGTTCCTTCTTCTTCTTGCTAGTGTAAAATTGGTAGTTTTGGTAGTTTCTCGCCCACTTGTAAGCATATAAAAAAATTGAGGTTAATATCCTCCTCACATGATCTTTGTAGTAGTTATCTAAGTATAATAATGTCCTCTTGAAATACCATAGAAGAATTATTGAGGATATACATGATCATTTGTTCTCCTATGCACCTTAGTAGCACTCCATTAAAAATTCTCTTGAAGAAGATTCCACCAATCAACTTATAAAGTGAGGCTTGTAGCCTAGATGCTCTTCTCTTGGTGGAGTTCAAGCCTCCTTAGTACTATCTTATTTTAATATATCTAGTCCTTTATCTAATCCAACTTAGATTTTGATGGTAATGTTATTCATCAATGCAATAACATTCATCTTCTTGTTGCTACTTTTCTTCGTCTAATTCTCTAAGGACTAGGGAATCTTTAGCCAAACATTGTTCTAAGATATTTCTTTGACCATCTTATTATTTTTGACATCAATGTCATATTCTAGGATCTTTTTGATCGAGTTGTCTCTATTTTCATTGCTATCATTGCCTAGGATGTACTCTCTAATACTTAGATGGACAACCATAGTGCAGTGGTCTTGTTTGAAGATGACATGTGTCTAAATTTCTTTAATTATTCTACCAAAGCAGAAGCCTATTTCTCTACAAATTTTTATTTTCCTTTGGTGAAATTCTATGTCTAGCTAAAGATAACACTTGGGTGTTCATTTATACTATTATTTCCTCTTTTTTGAGTTACTATTGCAATTGTGCTTTCTTATTCTTAGAAAACATATAGAATGAAGTCCTCAAAATAGTATAGATCGATCAATATTTTGATTAAGATAAAAACAATAAGGGCCCGTTCCCATTACAAAACAACCATAAAGGTCAAGCATAAGGAGGTCACAATAAGTGAGACGACTAAAAAACTAAAAAAAAAGGACTACAATAAAGACCAATAGAAAAACAAAAATGTAGACACATCTAAAGACCAACACAAACCCAGAACTAGCTATTGATTAATGTCGGTTATTTTCAAATTTCTCATTTAATTTTCTCAAATGTTAAATTTTCTTCTATAGCCCATCTAAACTATTAGTCCTTTTTTAGCATCAAGGTGATGGGGCGCACTATGCCTACAATCCAAGCATGAACTTTATGAAAAGCTTGATCTTTCCTATGAAATATTGTAGAATCTTTTTATGTTGAGGAAGTGAAGGTTTAAGTATAGCTTACACATTTTTAGGATCAATGGCTATAACATCCTTAGAGATAATATAAGTCTAATTAGTGTCCCCTAAGATACACCAAATGAACTTTTATGAATTCAAGGAAATTAAAATTTGCTAGCAACTTTAAAAGAGATTTTCAAGATGGTCAAAATAAACTTCCATCTTCTTAGAGAATACTATTAGATCATTAAGGTATATTAAAATTATTTCATTAATTAGGTCCTTAAAAGGAATATCTATTACTCTTTAAAATGTTTCTCTACCATTAGACAAACCAAATGATGTCTTTTGATATGAAAATGTTTCCAATTTAATGATGAACATCATTTGTTCTATTTCCCCTCTTTCACCAATATTTGGTTGAAGCTTGAGAAGTCATACAACATGGAGAACTTATTAGTCCTTAGATTTTTTGGCCTTAAATTTGCATATTAGCTATGTCCTTGCCCCCTGTTTTCCCTTTTCGCCTTTTTATTCCCATAATAGATAATTGATCTAAGATATTTCTTAATGGGTCTCCCTTGGTCAAATTTTACATAAGTGTTCCCTTTTCCTAGGTACCATGTATAACTTCTCCCAAAATTCTAACTCTTGACTTGATATTTTCACTAAGGTACTTCATCAAAGTTAGAGTTACGACCTTATTTCTACCTAGGTGCCTTTTCCTTGTCATTCTTGAACCCAAAAATCCGTCATTTTCTTCATACATCTTTTCACAATACTTTTTCTCATCCCTTTACCTAAGCACTTTTTCTTAAGCATCTTTGAACTCCAATGTTTGATAACTTCCTACATTAGATTCAGACTTTCAACCTCCCCCTTATTTTGGTACTTGTTATGAGGTGCACCAAAACTCCAATCCTCAACACTCCAAAACTATAGTGTCACATATGGAAGATCAATGGATTAAACTTTTGTAATGACCTTTTTATTCTCAATCATGTAATATATATGTTAGAATAAAATAGGAAAATAACTTGATTAATTATTAATTAATTAGGTCTCCTTTTGAATTTATTACATTTAAGCTAAAATTAGGAAAATGATATATCTCAAAGAAAAGGATGAGGACACTTGTCATAATCTAATTTAATCCTACTATAGGGTTTCATATAGGGTTGGTTTTTCTTTTTCCTTTTATAAGGATTCATTATTGTACATTTTATTCATCCATTAATCCATTCATTTAGAAGTCTATTCAAATGTTTCATTGGATCAATATGATTCTCAAGGTTGCATAGCAAATTGATTGATTTTTGTCTCCATGTGATAGGTGTATTGGTTGAAAGTGATTTGTGGGAGTTGTGGGGTTTAATAAACAACTCCAATATAGTATCAAAGCACCAAATATGTGACTTGAGGAAAAATCAAAGCACCTTAGAGGAAAATGATCATGATTGAGTCCAAAACATCCAAAAACCCTAAGATTGCATGTTCAAATGTTGAAATTTGAGTAGTTGAGAAAAAAGAAAAAAATACTAGCTTAGGAAATTGTGCACAAATTTCTATACAATTGTATGGATCTATATGGTAATACAATGTCATTCACCCTTCATGCAATTAAACCTGTTCACCTACATTAGAAGGGTACAATCAAAAAACTATTTTTTCATATTTTTTGCTAGTTTATAAAAACCAAATTGGAGACAACAAGGTACAAGTCATACCTTGCACACTCTATACAACAAGGGTTCCCAAATTTGTTTGAACATGCCACGTAGCACTATAGTCCCAACAATTGAAGATCCTAGTGTCAGCATGTCCTTCTTAGCAACAATTTGGTTCTTGATTGATAGCTAGCATCACAAAAAAAATCTTGACATCAACTCATGCCCATCAACCACTTAGAAACCTACAAACCACCAACCTCTGCCAAATATCAATTTATGTCACATAGATCGATAATTTCCAACTAATTTTAATGGTTTCAAGCATAGGTACAGTTTTGTAACACCTTTGGGGAATATTCTAATGACTAAAGTGAATATTATGTTAATGGCATATTTTGACCAACAAAAAGTATATTCTTCTAGTGATGTCAACAGGATGTCACCCTTGTACTACCCCTTGGCCAAAATCCCTAATTTTTCCTTAAAGGAGTTTTTTTTGGCATAACTTGGGCATACAATGTTAAATTTTGGCAAACAAGATATTGTCAAAAAGTTGGTTTTGCATACTTTCCAATTGTATAGGTATTATTATCAAATTTTGTTGGTGGTACAATTTATCACCTATCAAATTTAGATCATCATTTTTGGAGTCCAAACTCATAAATTTTTGCTTGTATCTCTCATTTTCACGATTCTTGTAGCATTGGAAAGATATTTCAAAGCTCTTCAAATTTATGCATGTACTTTTTTCTAGAATCTACCCCAATTATTTTTTTATTCAATTTATTGTTATTTTAGATTCTAGTCAATTACTTGTACATTTTGATACCTACAAATGTTCTATTTGTATGAGATTAATTCATTTTATCTACTTTATATGTATTGAGGTTATTGGTCTCTAATTTTATCATTTGAGGAGGTATCATGGGTTTTTATGTTCATCCTTTTGTGGTAATATTAAAAAAGAATAATTATGAGTCTTGGCATAATGACATCTTGACACATTTCAAATGGCTTGATCTTTTTTCTTGTCTTTATGGACTCATACCTGAACTAGACACATCAAGGAGTAAATCAGCTTGTGGTAACATCATTGATCATGTTGTAGTGTTGATCTTGACACTATATGTGTTGTATCAAACATTTATTGTCCCCACACACTTTGTACTGTACTTTAGGAGATCTATGGAGATCCTCATATCTCTCCATTCCTAGAGGATTTGCTACATATTGTCTCATTCCCCTTGATGATGCCAATAGAACCCTTTGATGATGATACTTTAAAGGAGCTTGAGTATATCATAGGTCTTGCATGTTCTGATGGTTTAGAGATTTGTCTCATTGCTCCCTCTCTTCCTATTGAGATCACATCTCCATCTTGTGTTGTTCCTAATGAAATTAGTATTGCTAGATTCATAGCCCCTATTGATTTAGTGCAACTGGTTATTCATCCTCTTGTAAACGCATCTAGTTGGGATTCATATCTATTGGACATATCATCCTTGTTTGTGGAGTATCATATTATGATTTTTTATGATTATTTTGAGGACATTCGTATCCTTTTTAGTGATAGTCACATCATCATTACTATTCCATCATAATAATATTCAGATATTATTCTACATCAATCTTCATATGATTCTAGATTTGTGTCACCTAATTCTGACATATGGATATTTGATTAGTTTTCATAGACATGTTTGAATTTGGATTCCCTATTCATATAGCTTATATAAATGGTTTATCCAATCACCAATGGATTTATTTCTTCTTAAGGGTCCAAGAAATGTTGTTTGTAGATAGTGAATTGTGTTATGCCTTTTGGCTTTGATCATAGGCATAGGAGCTACTTCTTTATGTAGGGATTCATATCCTCATATTTTCTCTCCTATTGGGAGAACATTCATTGTACTTGGATACCTCATTAGGCCTTGTAGTTGAGACACATCCATGCATTCATTAGATTTTTAGCTTCTCCCTAAGTTGTACTTAAGGAGGTGTTACAGTAAAATAGAAAAATCATCTAATTAATTAATTAATTAATTAATAACTAATTATATTTCATTTTTACTTTATTACACTTAAGCTAAATTTAGTCTAATTTAATGGACTCACCTAGGGTTTCATCTAGGGTTTTTTTTTTTCTTTTTCCCTTTATAAGGTTCAATTCTTGTATATTCTAATCATCCATTAATTCATTCATTCAAAGCATATTCAAATGTTTTTTTGGATCAATACAATTCTCAAGGTTCCATAGCAAATTAGTTATTTTTTATCTCCATGTGATAGGTGTTTTGGTTGCAAGTGATTTTTGGGAGCTATGAAGTTCACCAATCAACTCCAACAATATGAATGTATATTTGTAACACAAATAGATAGGCAAACATCAGGGATAAGCATGGATTAGATATGAGAAAATGCATAGCTATACATCTCCCTCAAGAGTATGTCATCTACAAGAGGCACAAATTAATAAAATATTGTATTTCAATTCTAATTATTTTATGCCTAACATTTGTCTCCATATTAATTTTATATGCATATAAAATATTTAGGTCCTCATGTAGAGAATTGTCTACCAAACAACCTAAGATCCAAGTTACTATTAACATATTGAATATCATTATTAACCAACAATCACTTCTCATACCTCCATTTGTCTCTGACTCTAGATGTATCATACTCTATACATATTATCATAGACTACAAGTGCTCTTGCAATTAATATATCCTCCCAACAACATTAAATAACTATTATATTTCATCTCCACATTTGAGAAATTCTTACCTTGAGTCTCAAACATTAATATTAAGGTGTAGCGGTTGAAAATAAACATCTACCATCTAACATCAATTATTCACCCAATTAATCTTTACTATATTATACTTTTCAGCACATGCATACAATATGAAGTTCAAAAGATGTCTACAAACCATACTTGTGACTACTTGCACAATATTGGTGGGCTTAACCTCCTCTATGAAATGACTTGTATTTCATCTCCACACATTTGAGGAATTCATGCCTTGAAATAGTCTTTAACAATGACATTATGGTTTGGTGGTTGTAGATAAACATCGACCATCTAACATTGCTTATTCACCCAATTAATATTTCTATATTAGTCTATTCAATATATGCATACAATATGAAATTTTAAAGTGTCCTCAAGTCACATTGTGACTACCTACATGATATTTGTAGGCTTAACCTCCTCTATGACATCACTCAAAATTTGAAAGTGGGTATCCACATCTTTGGGCATTATACAACTCTCTAAGAAAATGAAGTTTCATTATGCATGTGATAATGATAATATTCTCAATACATGCACATGATATGAAATTTGAAATATATCTATATTCACATTTGCAAATACCTAGATAATATTGATATGCCCAAACCCCCTTATGACATCACATAAACTCTGAAATTAGAAAATAAATTTTGTCACACATGCATTGATGATATTGATGAGAGGTCGATGTTTTGAGTTCATGCACCTCACAATGTTAATGAAGCACCTTTTTTTCCATCTCCTTCATCAAGAAATTAACCTTTTATCACTTGTGTGAAGAATTATATCTTAATTTGTGTCCCCTTATGAGGACATGTAAGAAGGATCCAAGACATAGTCAACATTCTTATGAGACCAAGCAACATGTAATAGGCTGCAATTGACAATTACTAAATTGTTAATTCATCAACATCTTGAATTTGTAAATTATAGATAATTAAGTTGTGTGTGGTGACTTCCTTTTAACTTTGGCAAACCCTTATCAATATAAACCTTAGCAATTATAGTACCTTATAAGAACCATGAATAGTATGAAAGGAAACAATTTTATGCACTCAAAGTAGAAAAATATCCATTTGGTGTATAAAACTTGATCAATTCATCCTTCTCTTCAACAATAATTATTCTTCCTTCACCCATTTTCCAAAGAGGTGTAAGATGAGAGCATCAATCTTGGTGTAACTCTCCTTACACCTAAAATTGCAAAAATGGCACACCCTCCCTACAATTGTCTTCTATTTGTCATCGACAGTCACAAGCTTAGATAGATAAAGAGCTTAAATGTATTGATGACCCCCATGCATATATCTTCAATAGAGCTATTGGGAGTTACTCTTATGTGAACTCCTCCATCACCCACCATTTTTTTACTTTTGGTTTCCTTTGCTTGACTTGATGGCATGGTCCTCTCTTTATTATTGCTCATTTTTATTTGCAAAACAAAAAAAAACACCAATGGTGCAAATATCTCTCTAGTATGCTTCTAATATAATGTGGTTTGGTGTCTAGAAGGGCAAAGTGCAACGATACAAGTGGTATTGTTGCATCCCCCTGAGTATAAGCCCCCACTAGGCATGTGGCCTGGTAGGCCTTGTGCTCTTGTTGAGTTGACATGCTCACAAGCTTGGATTCTTAGTTGTTAGTGAATTGGGGACCCTAATTGTAATCTCACCCACTAGGCCTAGTTAATGCCCAAAATTGAGGTAGAGAGTTTGATGAAACCCTCAACTAATTAATTAAAAAAAAGTAGAATGCCCCTTGCATGATAATTATTTGTAGAGATATGAATGCATGTTATCTCCCCAAAATATCAAAGAGATATTACTATACCATACTTGGTAATGGGGAAACCTCACAACCACAACTAGGGCATGTTGGTTATGGAGGGTGTTTTGTACCCAAGCAAAGGTACCCAAATCAAGGAAGCAATAAAATTAACCTCCTAGTTGTTTTTATCAAATTTTCATACATATTTCTTCACTAAGAGATGTGTATGGCATAAAATATTAATGTCTTCATAATTAAAAACTAAGCCATCGCCCCTCAAGGGATTGGAGAAAACAACAAGATGAAGGATCAAAAGTAGCCAAATATGGGAGAATCAAAGAGGAAGAGTGGTTTTGTCACCTTGAAGGTATTACTAAACTAAACTTGGATGAAGTAGCTAAGGAAAATCTAGGGATTGTTGATGGAGGCTTTGTGTTTAGGGACTCTTTAGGCAAAATGCTATATGAAGGGTCTCATTATCTAGGGATGTACACTAGTAATGAAATTGAATAGGAATCTTTAATGATAGGGTTGGAAGTGGTGGTAATGCTTAAATTGTCTAAGCTATAGTTGAGAGTGTCTCAGTACTTGTGATAAATGCTATCAAGTGGTGTAGCTCAAGTTGAAAATTTAATTAATGTGTTGAGGAGGTTCAAAGGCTTAAGGAAAATTGTGAGTTGACCAATTTCAAACATTATAGAAGAAAACTCAATATGGCAGCAAATTGCTTCGTCAATGAAGGCATCAATTAGGTATTGATTAATATTATATACAATTATAATGTTAACTTGGAGAAAACTAGTTCCTTCACTATCTTTAGACCTCTTCAGGGGAAAAAAATGGGAGAATTGGCCTAGGCACTAAAGCCGAAGGTTCATTTTTAATAAGTGCAAAAGATTTTCCAAATCTTATGTTCAGAGGTAGTAACATGGCTATTTAAACATAGGTTTGATGTTGCAATGGAGTAATTGTTATTGAGGATGGGTATTGATTTTCTTATGTACAATGCAATTATGAGTAGTTATGCTTGGAGGTTGGTGTGGAGTTCCATTTTAATGGATGGTTTGTGAAGCTTTGATAAGGTGGTGGTGATGAGAGTGTGTATGGTTTTTTGGTGCTTGGGCTAGGAGCATGCAATAGTCTAGGGAAATGTAGTAGAGAAGCTTGGGGAGGAAAAATAAGGGCCTAGATGCAAATAGGGCAAATCTTAGACAAGCATCTTCGGAGTATCTTTGGCTATCATGAATCGATCACCTAAGGGTTTGTAAAAAACATATTAGGAGAACAAACATTGATAGCACATAAATGTTGTAAGGCTACCATTCACGGTGATTTCATCACCAATTTGTCATTTTATCTCCCTGATGCAACCTTCTGCATCTGCCTATAGCTTTTGTAGCTTTTCATGTTGAATCAATTTGTTGGCACTTCTCTAGTTAATGTCAAGGTGGCACTAGGGCAAGAGGAGATTGGAGGCTCAAGGATCGAAAGGAGAAGGCTCAACAACGGGTGTATGGATAATTTCAATGTCATTGTGGAGATGAGAGAATTGGTTGTTCTAATGACTTTTTGTGAGGACATGAGTAAAGTCTTTCCTAGGCTCCACATGCATCACCACCACAGCTAGCTTGAGATTGATATACTCATGTTTAGACCCTCCATTTCGCAAAGCTCGTTATAGAAAGAAGGTGCATTATCATGTTAGATTTCCCTTGCTCAGAAAGCATCATAGAGGTTGTCAAGTGCATGTAGAGGAGCAATGGGTGAGAGTGCAAAAAGTGTGCTAGGTGCCCCTTTCCCCAAGGGAGCACTGGGGGTAGTCTAGTGGTGATTTTTATTTTATAATACTTTTTAACTATGAGATTTAAAATTGTGTAAAGTTAAAAAAGAAGAGAAACAAAAACAAAAATAAATATTTATAGATACATTTATTTACATGTATATATGTACATATATATTTACATTCAAAAGATTCTTCCATCCTTTCAATGGTTGCAGACCACACAGATTATTAAGTTAAAAAAACTGTGAAACTAGAATGGAAAAACTACGAAAACAGTAGACTGTCCTAAAATAGTCATAATGTTTCCATTTCTTAACAAAAATTAGAAATTGAAAATATTTTGAAAGTATTCGTTTGAAGATTTCTGTATGTTTTGAAAAGCTAACAACAACAACAGAACCAATAAACACTTTATACAAATTAATAACCATGCACGAGCAGTTTGCACAACACCATCTTTTCTCATGACTCTGCCAACCCATCTACTGGTTGGAAAGAAATAGCACTTGAACTTTGAAAAAGCTGTGTCAAGTCTGTCGCCGGTTACAATTTTAAATTATTCTTGGACAAGATATATTAGAGTGAATTTCAATCAACAATAACATATGCTTCCGAAGATTTTTTGGCTTTACATTGATTTATTCAAGAAAGTTCACCATACACTAAGAACGCAGAGAAGAATTCAATTACATCCCAACAAAGCAAATAGCTTAAATTAAAGGAATTCAACAACATTCACAAGTTCTGTCAAATAAAATAACGGCAAAGATGTAAACTAGCAGAGTGAGTCCATCCCCATATTAAAATCCATTACTTGAATTGTGGGCTGTGTTAGTGTTTGGTAGCTTCAGGAGATATTTTCTCCTTAATTAAGGTTGGTGGCCTACATATTACAAATTATATTTTATATTTAATGTTGATGTATCAGCAGTAGGAGGTATCTTCTAGCAGCAGAGGCATCTTCTTTAAATAGCTATTATGACAAGCTGGCTGACCCACATGAAATGTCTTATTTAAGATGGTTGACATGCAATAGAATCTTCGGTCAGACATGCAAGAAATCTTTGCATGAAATGTATTTGTAACTGCTCCTAAAAATAGGCAATTGTAATGCTCCTAGTGCATCTCCTTTTGCATGCATATGCAAGTGACGACTCCCTATTTTGGGATTAATTCTTGCTTAAGTTAAGTGGTTATTTCAAGGAGAGTTTGCCATCTACAGCAATTAATTATCTTTTGAAGAGCAGATTGAAATTAGAAAGAGGAAAACAAAGTTCTTATGTATGCATGTATCTATGAGAGATACTATTCTTCTGTGGGTCAAGTTGTAAGCTGTTTGCTGCTACTTCATTCAATATATAAGAGACATATTTGTGGCTGGGTTTTTCTCCCTCAAGAAGGAGGGTTTTCCCAAGATAAATACTGTGTTCATTTGTTATTTATGTTCATTTTTCTGCTTTCTATTAAATCTGATCCTAACATTAACATGGTATCAAAGCGGGTTTTTGAAAAGACCTGATCAGATTTGGGTTGACTAAGCCTATTGCTGATTGTGTAAATCAAGACATCAAGTCTATTGTATCTTGGCCACTAGCTGTTGTGTTTGATGTGAGTTAAGTAGGTTATAGTCACTTCAGGAAGGATAGACATCTGAGCCTATGTAGTTGCATATTCACTATGAGTTGGTATGGTTGCTGATTATAGAGCATCATTATAAATATATCTGGCACAGGACTTCTCCCCAGGAGATATGTGAGAAGGAACTGTTGTTTTAAGCAGAGTCAACATTCAGGGGCAGAATTAATGCTCATATGAGCAAACCTAAAGGAAAGATAAGTATTTCTAGTTTGAATAATATTCATGAATTTTTATGTAGTTATTAATTCATGCTATAACATTGGGATAGTGAATCTTGTATGCTTCTAGCATTGATATTTCTTTGGGGTAGTTTAAACTATTAATAATCTCTCTCTAAATGCTTCCAGGATGGATCGAGGAGCAAGAGGGTGATGAGAGATTGCTAGAGAAGAAGAACTTGAGGCATCCTGTAAGGAACTCATGCCAACTGGAGAAATGATCAAGTATGGAGTCATAGCTTGCATCCATGGGACTGAGTTGGTGGCTGAAGACGTATCTCGAAGAGGAGGAACCTATTCAGGTTATCTTTGAGATTAGTTTCTTCGAAGAGGAGGGATTTACATTTAGAGGGAGTTTGACAATTCATCAAAAGCAACCTTGGACGAGGAGGTCAAAAGGTTGATGCAAGTACTTGGAGCTTCAGAGGGAGTTTCATCATCATGGAGATTTGTTGTTAATGCATTCTCCTTTGAGACGGAGGAATTTGAGGTGAAAGCCCTTGTTAATGCATTTTCCTCTGAGACAGAGGAATTTGAGGTATCAACCCTTGTTAATGCATTTCTCTCTGAGACAGGAATTTGAGGTATCAACCCTTGTTAATGCATTTCTCTCTGCCAGAGAGATTTGAGGTGTCAACCCTTATTAATGCATTTCTCTCTGCGAAAGAGATTTGAGGTATCGGCCTTTGCTAATGCATTTCTCTCTGCGAGAGAGATTTGAGGTATTGGCCCTTGTTAATGCATTTCTCTCTGCGAGAGAGATTTGAGGTATCAGCAACCTTTGTTAATGCATTTCTCTCTCCAAGAGAGATTTGAGGTATTAGCCCTCGTTAATGCATTTCTCTCTGTGAGAGAGACTTGAGGTGAAAGCCCTTGTTTCATTCTCTTGGAGTAGCCATGGTGGACGTCATGATGAGATGACAACATCACACTGGTGCATGAATATCTCGAAAATATCTCCTTAGCTAAGAGGGAGTGTTAGTGTTTGGTAGCTTCAGGAGATATTTTCTACTTAATTAAGGCTGATGGCCCACATATTACAAATTATATTTTATATTTAATGTTGATGTATCAGCCGCAGGAGGTATCTTCTAGCAATAGAGGCATCTTCTTTAAATAGCTATTATGACAAGCTGGCTGACCCACATGAAATGTCTTATTTAAGATGGTTGACATGCAATAGAATCTTCGGTCAGACATGCAAGAGAATCTTTGCATGAAATGTATTTGTAACTGCTCCTAAAAATAGGCAATTGTAATGCTCCTAGTGCATCTGCTTTTGCATGCACATGCAAGTGACGACTCTCTATTTTGGGATTGATTCTTGCTCAAGTTAAGTGGTTATTTCAAGGAGAGTTTGCCACCTACAGCAATTAATTATCTTTTGAAGAGCAGATTGAAATTAGAAAGAGGAAAACAAAGTTCTTATGTATGCATGTATCTATGAGGGAGACTACTAATCTACCGAAAATTGGCTTGATTCAGTTTTCCTTGATCAAGCAGTGTAGCTCCATTGGTGGACAGTTGTAAAGCATCAGAGTTCATCTTTCATCCTGTTTTGCAAGATTGGACTGCTTCTGTTCGAAATTATTGATCTGTCTTAATTGCCTTCAGTTGTCAAGCTAGGTTCTCACTCACCGCAAGTGAATCGTAGATCTTATAATTCATCATAATCAGCAACAGTATAGTATGATTTAGTACCGTGTGACAAAGATTAGCTTCTGGAAACTTTTTATTTCAATGTCTGCTCAATTTCCACCTTAACAGACTGGTTGTAAATGGAGGAACAAGGCTATGATCTGAGCAGCATGTTCACTAACGCGATGGCCTGGTGCAGGATAGGAAGGGATTTTTTTTTCAACGAGACCATAGACTGATATCCGTGCCCCATATCGCCATTGCAAAGCTGTTCAATATATAACTTAGAATGGCATATCACACGGCCATGGGAAAAATAGCTATGGTCACATACAAGCATTAAAATACATAAACTGAAATTTCAGACAGGAAAGTTATCCATACGATTCTCAAAATAGACATGTTGCCTATGAGTGGAAGAATTTACTGTTCAGAAAAACACCACAGAGCACGATGATTTAAATAAATACCACCTGCATTTTCTCCGATAAATCACATATGCTTTCTACAAACCAGATAACGAATACCTTGACACCAGATTTTTATCTTAAATTTCAAATGAGATTATTAATAGCGGTCATCTAAAGTAAAAATATTGCATAAAGAATTGATCATGCATGTAGCATTCACAAGCAGTTTTAACTATTTTTAAAACATTATAGTTTTAAAAAATCTGAAATCAACACGAGTTGGACTCCAAACAGCCCATAATTCACAAGCATTCTCAAAACCTGGGCCTAAATTTAAAAAAGTTGGTAGCTTTTGACTTCGAAGGCCTTAAAGCTTGGAAAAAGAGGAACGACAAAAGCCATAAAGAATTAGCGATGGGGCTGAGAATATTAATAGTGGTCATCTCAAGCAAAAATATTGAATTAAGAATTGCTCAAACAAGTAGCATTCATGATCTGTTTTAAATGTTCTTAAAACAATCTATCTCAAATATAGTTTTGAAATACCTAAAGTCAGCATAGCCAATAATAAAGTTTAAGCTCGTTACTCTGCGGTAAAAGAATTACATTACTTCAGGACAACAATCGGAGTCCCTCTCGGTGAACCCAAATGTTTAACTCAAATTTCAAATGAGATTATTAGGTCATCTCAAGTAATAAAACTGAAAAAGAACTCATAAAACAAGTAGCATGCATGATCTGTTTCAACTGTTCTCAAACAAAATCTATGTTGAATTTGACATTGAAAAACCCAAAGTCAACACAGCCAAAGACAAAGTTTAAGTTTATAACCCTGCAGTCAAAGAATTACATTTAAATAAGAACAATCTGCATCTCTCTAGGTGAACCCATTACATAAATAAGTTTGGTCTAGATGCCTTGAAGGTCGTTTTCAACTTTCTTGTTGGTGGCCTGATTTTGCGGTGCACCAAAGGAAACTTGATATCAGGATCATGAAATTGCTTGGTGTTCTCACGCTTGCAAAGCTTTGCAGGAATGGTCGCTGTCTTTATAATCTGAATGCAAGGCTGTCGCACCCTATGACGAGAAGCCATCTCATCATACATTTGCTCAACAGCACCATTCAAAGTGGTGTCTCGATATTCCTTGTACATGTTATGATAGCCAGTTCTACTCTGGTAGCGAAGCCAGATACCATAGTTCTTGATTGTCGTTGGATTTTTCTCATAAATCTATATATAAAGACAGCCATATATATAACAATGCTCATAAAATACTACAGAATGACAATTTATGCCCACAAAGCAACCACAATATGCAATTCATGAAAACTTGTACCTCATTAATAGCAAGCATTTGTCCATTGCTCTTCTTCACCTTCTTCAGCTTCCTCAGAAAGTACCTTGAACAAACTAAGAATAAGTTATCTAAAGTTTAAAAAAGTAAGATCCCTATAAAAGACATTCTAGAAGGAAGACAGCAAAAAAGGAAAACTACAGATGAGAACTAAGATGAAACTAAAAGCATCAGAGAAATCTTCCAAGAAAGCAATTGGCCTTCCCTTCAGCAATGCACTTGGCCCAGGACTTCAGCAGAATGGAAATGCACTGATTAAAAGTTGAACAAAAACCTGCTGCATTTGATCAGTTCAATTGCATCATCGACTAATAATACTTACCAGAACTTGGACTTAGCACGAACATCATTCGTAGCCCATAGTTTCATCCTGTAGATCTTAGGATTTTCGTCAGTTGGAGTTGGCAGAGCCCGCCCAACAACCTGATACTGATGGAACTGTCCACAGCAACACAAATAAGAAAAATTGAATCAAAGGCCTGGAAGAAAGATAGAGCGAACTTAATAACCAAAACATAGTGGAACCAAATAATTTGCTATCAATTTAAGTGCAAAATGTGGGTTGACAAAGGTCAACAGCTAGCATATTATAGAAAGAGCGCTCTTGATACCCTAAATACTTCATAATCAGTATGTAGAAGTCCAAACTGACAATGACAGGAGTTTGGTAGAATGGTAATTGGCCTTGGATCCAATGTCATTTTTTCTTGAGGACTAAAGACAACAACAATAAAAAAATGAGTCGAGGAGATGTTGCTTAGACTATATTTATGCATTTTAGACTGTCTTATTTCAACAACGTACAGCCATGTAAAATATAAAATAATGCAGTAGAAATTTACAATGGTAGAACCAATGCAGAGATGCTTACTTCTGGAAAAAAAAACACTGAACAGGAAAAAGACTTATCATATGGTGCTGAAAAGTCGAAGAGGCCTTTCAGCTCTTGACAAACAGGAGGAGGGCTCCGCCAATGAGAAGGCATTTAAAACAGAATATATAATTTCATGAAGGCATAAAACCTAGCACAATATAATAACAGCCCACACACAAAAGCATAACATGAATGGCTTACAATAACAAAGGACCAAAGAATAAACAGACGATGACACCCTCATATGCCAGGTTTCAATAAGTATCTGGTCTTATAAGCATACAGTGACTGTAATGTTCTTCTGGACCATATGTAAAAAGGAATATTCATAGAACAATACCCTAATATCCAACACATGGCTAAACCTTGATACAAGGAAGATCAAAAAAGCTGAATCGCAAATGCAAAATTTTGTAATAAAGAATATCCGTCCTTGGCTATGTTATCGGGTTCCTCTAAAAAAAACCCGTACCCGTATGGGTATGGTTCAGATCTGGGTCCTGAGCTGGTCTCCCTCTGGGTTCGCCCAGGGTCTCTCCCGAGGTGTCTGGGAGGGACCCTGGGTGAACCCAGGAGACCCCAAGGGCTGCTCCAAGAAAAAAGTTGTTTTTTTAAGACATTTTTGTAAACAAAAAAGTGCCTGCTTACCTAATTTTGCCCCTTTAACTTTTAAGTGATAAGATTGTGAAAATGGCACGTGTCATGAGTGTTAATGTTTAACAGCGTCGGTTGATCCTTCCAGCTCATGCCTTTGAGAAAATATTAAACTGAATGTAGCCTTCGGCTATTCATTTAATACTCATTATTTCGTGTCTTACAATCTGGCCGACATAAAAGTTCTTTTGTTATTTATTTTCTAAAGGCCGACATTTGTAAAAGTTCTTTAAATGTATTGAGGCCGACATATAATGAATTCATATATATTCGATTTCAAGGCATGACATTTCAGTCAGATAGATAATTCAATAGCTCTCTCCCAGCCCGACACAGAAAAGTGCGAATCCTTCTGAGAACAGATAATTGTCAAGTGCGAATAGATCACAGTCAAGGGTGACAAGTGATCATTGTCAACAAGTGAAGTTCGTCATTATAAAAGGCGAACATATCAGAGAACTGAGATCTCAACAGGTGCGAGCTACCTCAACAGAGAACTGCGATCTTAATAAGTGCGAGCTACATCAAAGATCTGTGCGAGCTAGTTCTGAGCGCTCATATACCAGTGATCAATACATTCTACAGCTCGTTGGTGCCATTCAAAGTCGATCTCTCAGTGACTGAATCTTGAAGTTACCAGATCGATCTGATGAAGTGTTGAAGATCTACTGTATACTGTTAGTTCAATATCCTCAGGTGTGATCTAAAGCATTCAATCTGTTATTTCTTATTGGTCTTGTGTCAGACCTCATTGTAAGTTGTAAATCTACCACTGTTGCATCGAATAATAAGAGAGATCTTTGTTGCTGGGTTTTTCTCCCTCAAGAGGAGGGTTTTCCCAGGGTACATGCTGTGTCATTTTGTCTGATTTTGTTTTAATCTTCTGTGCATTTACTTCTGATCAAATAATTTAACAATGAGGAGTGTGTGGTTTCAAAGGCCTTAATTTGGGCTTGGTGGTGGGGGCTCTACCCCTCAACCCCACCCTATGTCGTGACAGGAAATGTGCCAAGGGCGCTGCCCTCAAACGCACTAGGGGCATTGCCTCCACCCTCAATGAGGGGTGCTGCCCCTCCACCCCGTTGGGGGCATTGCCCCTCAACCCTGATTGGGGCATTGCCTCCAAACCCCCATGAGGGGTGCTGCCCCTAAACTCCATTGGAGTCTCCACTCCTAGACACCCACTAGTTATTAGGATCTCTTCTCACATAAGAAACTTGATTACAATGAAAGGGGTGATGAGGAATAGGGATCTAACTATTTGAGTGTGTTGACTGACGTTTTTGTTGCACAACTTGCCAGAAAATCTCTTTAGATGAGGCAGCTTGTACAGTACATGGCTGGTGGAAGTGGCATTGTAACTCACTGTGGTACAAGTGAAACTGAACCAAATGTTGATTTGATGCTTTTGATGAAGAGCAATAAGAAGATTATTTAATATTGATTGTAATTTTTCATTGTGTATTGACATTTGACAAATCATTAAATTATGAATTTATGAGTATTATCGTTTTTGCAATTTATGAGGTATTTAAAAAAAAAAGCATTGGTAATTATGAGTATCACTATTTAATATTGAAAAATTTAAAAATTTTAATACATATATATCCCAATCCGTACGCCTACCCGTACCCAAGAGAAAAAAATTGCCATACTGCTGTACCTACTAACCATACCCACACCTACACCTATACCAGAACCAGTAACTTAGATCCTTGGCAATAGAAAAGGTAGACTAGAAAATTAAATAATCTTGCTTGAAATTCTGATAACAAATGATGAAGCCTGAGAAACTAAACTCAGAACCACAAAAAATATGTCGCTGGCCTTGGAAATGTACAGAACTTACAATGTTCGACCAGGCCATTCAAAAAAGCTATGTTACCGGGTTCGCCCCTGGGAAGCCCGGGTACGATTCAGGTTCAGTCCGGGTTCGAAATTCAGGTCCGGTTCAATCAAATACGCCCTGGGTTCGGATTTCTCACTGGGGGTCCACCAGGGTTTGAAACCCTGACTGTGGGTCCGGCCGGGTAGAATTTACCATTGTAGAGACAATAAAAGTCATGAGATTTACCATTGTCTTAGATAAAAGGTAAAATTACAGTTTAGTGGCAAAGAGAAGCCTCACAGTCATTGACACATATCATTATAAAAAGCCCATGTTCGTGATAACCGGTTTGAGGTACCAAGGATAGTTTTTGTTCCTGTGGACATTATGATTAAGTGCATAGATAGTAGACATGAAGTAAAATACTTCTCATACAAAATATGTCAATAATAGTCAAACTACAGATGACACTAATTATATGGATCATTTTTCTATAGGAGGTTTGTCGACGATCATAAGGCCTTCCCGATTGTTTGTGCTTTGAAGTTGTGAAACATTGATAAAAAATTTCACTTTCAGGTGCCTATTACAGGGTCAGCATGGTTTGCATTCACCAAAATGCTTTTGGACAAATCAATTACCGGTTTGAGGTCTAGGATGACAACTAGGATCACAATTGTGGCAGATTTCTGTGCCAAATTGGAAATAGCAATCACTTCAAAAGAGAACTGGGTTGAACTTCTTCTGCTCCTTCCAAAGCAGGCAAAAGTGGAAGAAGATGATGACCCTAATGCAGAAGATGAAGAGAAGGCATCGGTGCATCAACTCCATCTATTACCGTGGCATTTGAGTCAAAAATCGATGTCTTGAAAGAGGGGCTTTCAGCAATTATTGGTGATATCGAGGAGCTTACCTCCTTCTGCCAGGATCTACGACTGGTGAACAAATATCTGTTGGTGTCTCATAGATTGTTGTCTTTACTTAGAGGCATGCTGAATTGGGCCATGAAAAGGTCTAAAATTATTCATGGTATTAAATTTTAAAGTCTCTATAATCCTAGTGCAACAGGGAGTTGATGCTGAAGCAAGAAGCGGTTGCTGGTGATGGTTGGTGTGGCAAGCTGAAAAGTGAAGACATGGGCTCCGATGCTATTGTTGGTGTTAGTAGATTGGGTGTCTCCTGGCCTTCTTGAAGGATTTTGGACTCTAGGTCTGATGGTTTTTGGTCCATGCTATTGTTAGTGTTGTTGATGCAGGAGATATTTTTCTCCTTAATATATCTTTGTCTAAGGCAGGTCGGCCTTCTTGACTCAAATAATATTTTGTATTTTTTATTTCCTAAGGGGGCCGACCTAGAGAAGAGGTTGCCTATCCTTTTACATAAAGGAGGTGAAGATCTCTCATTTCTATTATCAAGTCCATTCATTCAATTCACATTTTAGCAGCAGAAGCACCATCCTTATCAGCAGTTCGCCACTTTAGCAGCAGATCCAATTCTTTGGAGAAGCATTATCATTTGCTCAAGAGGAAGCAGTATATATATAATTTGTATAAGCCATGGCCAAATTCGAGGGCCTGATTTGTAATCAGTGTTCTGCTTCTGCACTTATTATTCAAATATATATGAGAATATTCTTTGCTGGGTTTTTCTCCCTCGAGTAGGAGGGTTTTCCCAGGGTAATGACTGTGTTTATTGTTCATATGTTGCACTTTTCTGCTTTCTGTTAAATCTGATCTTAAAACTAACAGCTATGACATTTGAATATAAAGTGGTGGTGTATTTTTGCTATGTTATTTGACTATTAATATGGTGGTGTATTTTGAACTTAATTACTGCTGCAAATATGTATATATTTCTGATTTTTATATGTTTTTGTATTACCGAACCCAAAACGAACCCAACCTCAAAAAAATAAATTTCCCGAACCAGTGAACCGGATTCTCGAACCCGAACCCGAACCCAAAACCGAACCAATAACTTAGCCCATAGTTATAGAATTAAGATTAAAGTTTCTTGAATATGTTAATTATGTTAGAATTAAAAATATGGGATAACTAGCACGATGCCAATGCAGTACCATTAGTGTCCTGATAATACAATACAAGAATGTTTGTTTGATGTATAATGTTGCTTCTACTGCATTTTATAATTCTCCCGACAAAAAAGTCCAAATGGAATGGCACTGATTATGGAAGTCATCATAGTTGAAGGATCGTGGCCTTGTCTGCTAAATACCACAAACCATTTTGCATCTTACAGATATATTGTTAAGACGTTTCAGATGCTGACAACGAAATTACACCTTTATTTTCTTCTGAAACAAACAAAATCTTAGATTACTGAGATAGATCATTGTGTCTTCATTATTCATAATGAGAACCACAGATAAAAGGAAATCTATGAATATGAACTGCTGAAAGAGATTCCCATGAATTGAGGCTGGCATAGTCTATAAAAGCAGGAAAGCAGGAATTAACAAAATGAATTGCTCTTAAGTTCGTAACAGATAATACAGTATGGGTTTAGGTAAATGAACACAATAGCAGTTGATACAGTGATAATTAGTGGTGAATGCACTGTTTTTTTATGTGGAATTTAACAGGGTAAATAAAGATTGAATAGTATAAATTGCTAAGTACACTACAGATTCTACCAATCATGTAACAACAACAATATATAATATTTAACTTAATAAATGCAATGTTGATTGATTCTGAAGCTAATACGAAACAAGGCAGAATTTTTAGAGTAACGGGATATGTAGATTTTTAGTCTATATATAGAATTTCAGTAATACTGACAAGATCCTATGATTTGGCAGTCAGATAGGGAAATGAAATGAACAACCAAGAAAATTGTATATTAAGGTGTATATCAATTGGAATAAACTCAAGCAGTACATCAATGGGGCTCCCGTAGCAAAGCTTCGGGTCTAATTCATTGTGAGACATTTTGAAATTGACTGATAATCTGCAACCAATTTTGCATCCAGCAAAGCTCACTGATCAAAGCCACGGAGAAGAAGTGGACAAATTTCAAAGAATTGACACTCCTCAGCAAGTTTAAACTTTAAAGTGCAGCAATTTACCATTAAAAGGAATACTATAATGACTATGAGACTTCAATTCAAAATGGTTTCAACAACCTTCAAACCTCCACTCTGATCTATGCGTGTCTAGTCTAACAATGCTTCTATATGCAACAATAGAAAACGCGGCCCTTAAAAATGTTTGATAGAAATAAGAGGTCAATTATACATGTTTGCTTCAAAAGACAATCATTCAATATCTATGAATATGAGTAACTATTAGAAACAAAAATGGACAAGTAGAAATGAAAATCTTATCAGTAATCTTCCAATTAACAAATGAGAGGAGTAACTCTCTTACACTTAACAAAAGAAAGTCTCACAATTCTAACTTTCCACGTCAAATTCTAAAGCAACCTAATAGACTCGGCTCACCGCTTACTAATTGTTGATTCTCGTCATATTAGGGTTATATCTATAAATTATAATGGTTTCAATCTGTAGACAGATGTAATGCGCATCATACAAACAAATTTCTATATGATGCAGATAAATAAGCAGTGACCACAAAATATCTTGGCTCCCAAGACTAAAATCAAAGAGTTGTTCCGCTAAATGGCACCAATAATATCGTTCATAGGGAAAAGCCAACCAAACCCACCTATCAGATGAATCTTGTAACGATAAAATAAAAATATGGGTATTTATCACAGATTTCAATTACAAGAGGAAGGCTTTCAACTGTACCACCACTTTACCTGCTTCCGATGAGTAGGAAATCCCTCTTTGCTCAGAAGAAGCATAAGAATAAAAAGCTAAAATGGGAACTTTGATAGGCCTTGCTAAAATTGGTAAAATCTTTAAAACAAAAGTATATCTTATTAGGATTCCCAAGTCCAGACTCCTCTAAATAGGCTAATCTATAAAGCATGTTTTGAGAAAAAGGGAATTATTATATGCTAAAGCAATCAGGCATATTTTCATTTCATCTCATCGAAAGGGGAAAAACAACATACAAGAAACTCTAACCCATTGAGAAAAAAACTCATGTAAATAACAAGAGCAAACTAACCCTGTACTTCACCATTGCTGACTCGCGTCCAACTTTCCAATTCTGCTGCTGCTTCTACTTACAACTAAAAGCTCTATCGTCGCAAGTTCACAAGTTATATAAGTTAGGGTTTTAGATCCTCGGCTTAATCTATAACTGACCAGAAGGTCTCTAGTCTTAAATTGACAAGTTTTATAAAGTTAGGGTTTTAGAACCTGCGGCTCGAGCTGTAACCGTAACCCCATATATTTTGAAGTTAGGGTCTTAGATCGCTTTAGCAAAAAAAAAATTATGTAAAATAATTATTAATAG
>VDFB02042285.1:0-25426 GCA_007258455.2 Sequoia sempervirens
GGTGTTTTCGTTGTGAGATACATATGCGAGAGGCAACTTTTGAGTTACTTCAGAAAGAGAGGAATGAGAGGAACCTTCATAAGAGGTTTTACAATTTCCAAGTCTGACAGTGGCGGGGAACTTTCTATCGATACTACTCGCTCCAACAGTGATCATCCATGGTGCCATGTTGAAGACAAAAGAGTAATTAGGTCCATAGTTGCTAGCTAAAGAGGAAAAAAACACGCCCTTGGCCATAGTCTTGAATGCTCCCATGGAAATGTAATCATTGTAAAAAGGCTTTTCCAGATGACCTAGGGATGCAGAAATAATATTAACACCATCTGAAATGGCCGCTTCTATGGCAGCAGCTATGTCGCAATCGTCACCAAGTGACTTGGGACCCCAGAGGACCTTATACACGATCAATCTGGCATGAGGAGCCATCTCTTTGGCCTTTCCTTTGGCAAAGCCTTTGAAATCCACTTCTACCACTTCCAACCTCGCAACAATCGAGACACAGTGTGTACCATGGCCGTTGGTGTCTCTTGCCGATTTGTCCTCCCATTTCTCAAGTTTACCGTACATTGCTTCGTAGCCTTTAAAGAAAGAGCGAGCTCCAATGATTTTCTTGTTGTAGAACTCCACCCCACTTTCACATTTGCCTTTTCATTTTGCGGGCGCATTTGACACAGATGTCATGTCTCTATCATGGAAGCTCTTGCTCTCAGGCCATATTCCGCTGTCAATCACGCCCATAATTGCATCTCTGTGGTGATCGGAAAGCAGCCACAAACTGTCATGCTAGTCTAGACCCAAAAAATGGGGCGAACGGGTTGTATGCATTTGGTTGACAGATGATGGGAATATGTCTAGGCAACCCTCTGTGCCGCCTAAATCTCTAGCCTCTTTCTTGCTCAGCTTCGTTGCAAATCCATGCAAAACTATATGATATGTATATAACAGTCTTCCATCATTAACGAGAGAAGTATACCAATCCTTAAGATTTTTAAAATGTTGTGGCTTCATGGACTTGTCCATGTGAACAACGTATGACTTTCTCATCTTCCCAGACACAGTTGTGTTTAATGCAAACAGAGTGGCAAACAAAGCAAGAAGAAAGAGAGAGCAAATGGCCAGAAAACAACTAATCATATGGTTATTGGTAATGCATGCCTTGATATACTCATTTCAATCTACCTTATTTTAGTTGTTTTCAAACAACTCAATAAAGATGTAGCTTATATGGCCACATTATTGATGCCCAAAACACTGAGCAATAACTTTAAGATATTAACTCAGATACAAAGTTTGATGAGATTTTCATTAAAAATGACTTATTATTTAGAAACTTAAAGAGTGAAAATTTGAAGTCCACTACTATACCCTTCTATTTTCTTCTTATCTTGCTAGAATATAACTCAAAATATTACATAATATTTAAGGCTTGTCATGTTAATCGTTGATAGAAACTTGGATGCAGCTAAAGTGTATTAGGTGAGCTTACAGTACATGGGACTACCTCGGAGGCACCTAACTCATGCTCCACAATACAAGGCGTACATACCCTACCCCTTGTAGGATTTGAACTTGTGACCTCTCTTTCAAGAGTACAAGTTCTCCACCACTAGACCAATTTAGATGTACATCGAACCTGTCAGCTTAGAGGTATGTACTACTCCAAGGCTAATTAATGTGGAGAAACCTCGATGGTGTACTCCTTAAATGTTTAGATGAGGAGCAATCAGAAAACATCATTAAGAACTATCACCAAGGATTATTTGTAATTTTGTAATTAACATAATTTTTTTTTTTCTAAATTTCATTCATCCTAATCATCTCCAATATACAATCCTAAAATACAGGAACACAAAAAAAACTTTAATTTTGGACGGTAACCTTGTAAATAGCTCAGACACCAACAAAAAACATTATGGTTTCCCTCCATACAACTATTACCAAAAACATTTATGTTACAGAATTACAGTAAAAAATTTACTATGGTGTCATCGATAAAATTTACTATGGTGTCATCTAAAAAAACTTTGGTAAAATCTATTATGGGGTACCTTTTTGGTCAATGGCAAGTAATTTAACCTTTCCTTAGATGATTTTAGGCCATTTTGGATTATCCAAACTTTTTAGGGACCTTGGAACTTGTCCACGGTTCCCTAGTTCCTTCAGTTTTGTCGAATTCTCTCAAGTGTGATAAATTTACTAGGTCTTGAGTTTAAGGTTGTTGTGGATTATAATATACATGTGTGATTGATATTCTATACCTCGAGTGAGTCTAGAAGTGTGAGATTAGAGTCTAGAAGTGTGAGATTAAATTTATCTAAGAATTACAAAGATGATGAGCCAAGTTTTTCCTTGGCAAATATTCTCATTCGAATCGACTTTCCTTTCTTATTTGATAGCCTCTGTATTTCTTGCTCACATTGAATCACTCTTGGCTACCTAAGGATTGTAAGACATAGTGTCACAATAACTCATGTATTTGGGCATACAACTATAACCAGATAAGAGCCTTACTTGACATTTCTGTCGGTTGTTTTAAACTGTTATTCAAATTCTTCATAAGTAGACTTGCATTTTGAATAAGATCTGGTCTGTAAGCGACTCATTAGCAAAGACCATGATAAAATATGCTCTGGGGCATGAGCTGATCTCATAAGCCACATGACTTGTCTAGTTCTTCCTCAACCATGCTTAAGGTAAATCTAGCAGATACGAATTTCTGCTGTTAATGTGTTGTTGACTAGCCTTATTCAAAAGAACCATAATTTTTCATATTGGCAAGTTTGATATACTCAACTTTTGCAGGTGGCATATTTGGAGATTCCTGGGATATCTCCTACAAAAAAAGTGGGAAAGTATGTAAAGCCAAAGGTGTGGAATGCTTTGATAAGTGATCCAAATGTGTCTAGGGGTCAAGTTTGAAAGTATGACGAGCCTTATTCAAAAGAACCATATTTTTTCACATTAGCAAGTTTGATATATTCAACTTTTGCAGGTGGTATATTTGGGGATTCCTGGAATATCTCCTGCAAAAAAAAGGTGGGAAAGTATGTAAAGCCAAAGGAGTGGAATACTATGACAAATGATCCAAATGCGTCTAGTGGTCAAGTTTTCAAGTGAACACTCTGAATGTTTACCCAAAATGTTTTTCTTAGTTTTTAGTAAATGTGTATAATAATAAATTTAATAATATTACTTATTTCTAAAAACATTAAATTTATATGAGAAAAATCTAATCACAATTTCTTTTTGAATATTTTCCCCTTGCTGAACTCAAATTTGAACCTTTGTGACATAAGCGGGCACTATTGGGACTTCGTTCTATATTGGGCCAATTTGAGGTTCGCTCTTACTGCTTTAATATCTGTTAGTTTTCCTCATAAAATCTTTAACTGCAACATTTAAATGTCTTTAACAGTCAAAGCAATCAGCAAAAGAAGTTCCTAAATAGTAGGGTTGACATTCCAATTCTCTACTAGATGCAACCATTGTTGGCACTGAAGCCTGGTGATCTACAACACAGTTCATCAAATACCTTTGTATACGTTTGTTTACTGCTACTGTGTGTCCATCTGTTTGAGGAGAAAAAATTGGACTTAGGGTCAAGGTGATATCAACATTTTTTTGTAAAAGTTAATAAATTTTGGATTTGGATAATTAGCAATATTTCAGTGAGTTGTGATGCTCTATTAATGGAATCTGTGGCTATAAAATGAGCATACTTTGTCACCATCTAGTACACGACATGTTCGTTACATATAATGAAATCAATTAATTGGTACGATTATTTTTTGATTAAAAAATGGTCAAAGTAGATGAACTTCAGATAGTTTATATTTGATTTTGTTTGCCAAATCTCATGAGAAAACAAAGTCCCGTACATGTTCACTCTTCCTGCTATTTTATTCATCACTTTGACATTGTCACTATTTTATTTTCATGTTTCTAAAAATGTTTTTAGTTTTTTTCAACTTTTTCTGTTGGGCAGTCTGTGGGTCCTATTGGGTTGTCCCAGGTTTGCCCAGGGTCTACCCTGGGCACCCTGGGGTGGGCCTTGGCAAACCCCGGCCGATCTAGGCCCAGATTCAAACCCATACGGGTATGCCGGGGAGTTTAGTAGAATCTGGTAACATAGCATAAAGGTGTAGCCTATTTTGTGCAAGCAATAAATTTGAAATTACTGCCAATTATTAAAAGAATAGTATGGTCTCTTACATTCATCCCTGGGGTGCAATCTTGCATCAACTTGTAATCAGAGACAAATCTTTCTTGCCAAAGGCATCATTTACTACTGAACTTGAAGAAGCATGGGTGTACAAGATAGGTGTAATGTATCAGTGTGAAACTGCTTGTGGGCACCCAGGGGCCACAAAAAAGCACCAAAGGGCAGGATTCTGGTAATTCTGGTAATCATTTATGCACCAAATCCTATCATACAAAAAATGATGGATTACACAAAGTGTGCACAAATTGAATTGCCTCTAGAACCACCATTCCTTGGTGAATCATTACTACAGTTTTTTGAATATTTTTGAATCATCTGATGGTTGATCTTCCCATTAGTGTTCCTTTTTCAATTTTACCTCTCTCTAATGGTTACACAAAATGTTCACAAATTGAACTGCCTCTGTTGATGTTCTTACAGCGTCAGGTGAATTCTTCCAGCTATGACATATTGGATAAATTTGATGGAGCCTAAACGGCTATCAAATTTATAGAGATATGATTTCATGAAGAAAACACAACTCTTGACAAGGCCGACATCATGCATCATTGTGGATGTGATTTCTTGAAGAGGCATTTAATATTTGTTATTAAGAAAAGCCGACTTCATTTATGAAGTGTTGCCTTTGTTTGTTAGAGTCACATCTTTTGTATAGAGGCCGACATGAAGATTTGAAAGGATGTGTCTCTCCTCTTCACTTGTATATATAATCATTGGCACTTAATTGTTTGGTATTCATGTTCGAAGTTCATCAAGTTCAAGTTTCTCAAGAGCAGATTGTTGTTTCTGTTAGAGGCTGAGATCTTTATCAGCAGACTGCTTCATTCTGTATTTGTGTTGCATCAGACTGTGGTGCATATATTTGGCCTTCATATTGGCCCATTGTAAAGGAGACAATTATTGTTATAATTCAATATATAAGAGATATATTGTTGCTGGGTTTTTCTCCCTCAAGAGGAGGGTTTTCCCAGGGTATCTGCTGTGTTATTGTGTTGAATTTTGAATTAATTTTCTGTGCATTACATCTGCTCATAAAAACTAACGGCCTCATGAACCACTATGCCTCGGTGGATCATTCCTACAGTTTTCTGAACATCTTTGAATCATCTGATGGTTGATCTTCCCTTCAGTATTCCTTTTTCTATTTGTCTCTTCTCAATCAATTTTACAGGAATAGGTGTCTAGTGACTCAATAACCATAACTGGTACAGTATTAATGAGCTTCTCATCTGTAGAATTCTCAGAAGAGGTTCACAACTCAGAATGAGATGGAACATGGTCAAACTCTGCCCTCTTGGCTTTTTTCCAAATCTGCAGGGACATCGGTTGCAACTTTTGCCTCATTATCTGAAGAGGCCCCTAAAGCCTGCTGACAACCTGAAGTTTGCAAAGCCTCCATAGAAGAAGCTTCAATCTCTTGCTTTGAGCAATTCTTAACAGACTTGCAAACCAGAGGATCCAAGGCCAACTTTTGGGCATTAGCAGCCCTAGCCTCGAGAAAAATTATGAATAACATTAGCAAGTGGAGCATTAGGGAAAATGTAATGATGGAGATACTTAGCTCTGGCCCACCAAGTGCGTTTAGCAGGAATTTAGCAGAAACCCTACAAATCACGGACTTGAAATTCTTTTTGTCACATTTAGAAGGTACATGCTCATAAGAACATTTTCTGTATCTGAAAGCATTTTTCTAATGGTCAATTGTTTGACGCCATCTTTGATTTTCTACCAACAATGAAATCTCAGCAGGTAGCCCATTGGTAATATCCATCTCCACACAGATGTGGGCATAGTGGAACAATTGTATTTAGTAGTTTCATTGAACATGCAACAAAACTTTTTGAGCTTGTTTTTGATATTCTCAAGATGTTTGGACTCCCAGAATTGTAGAGGCAGATAAGGTAAGCTTACTCATAAAAAGCAAGAGGAGAAGGGGACCTACATTTAATGCATAAAAAGTGTCCTTGAAAATCCCATGGACCAGATTGTAAAATGAACTCTCCTTATCCTCCAGAGAATCAAATTCAAGAATGAAGAAACCCCAATTGCACAAATGGATAAAAAATTCATCCTCCAGATTCTTTTTACACTGCTCAGAGATCCAGTCATTTAAATTACATAATTTGGGCCACAACTTTGTGAATTTGCAGATGAAGCATGCTTCTGTAGATAATCTTTATGCCCAAGCCCCGAATTGGTAATTTGGAAATCAGGGATGTGTGCAGACGGATGAAAAGACGGAGAATGAGTCATGCCCAATGAACTGTTTTAGAAGTCAGATTATAAAATTTAAAGCTATCCTCCAAGACCTTGAGTCTGCCTCTCCTCACCGAGCCCTCACAAAGTACAGGAAAATGAATGGTCTCTAGCTCTGAACTGGATTCAACCCTGACAATTTTTTTTGATGGAGAAGCCAAGGTAGAATCATGTGCATGCCATGCTTTACCTAC
Organism: Sequoia sempervirens; assembly: GCA_007258455.2. Lineage (NCBI taxonomy): Eukaryota > Viridiplantae > Streptophyta > Pinopsida > Cupressales > Cupressaceae > Sequoia > Sequoia sempervirens. Next base: position 6,673 of record VDFB02042285.1, read on the forward strand.
AAAATCTTGTTTATTAGCTGCAACAGATTTATTTCTTCCCACACTTCCAGAATCCTGAACTTCCACTTGCCCAATCACTGAAGCAGTCAACAGGGAGCTAGATGCTGCTAAAGCCTTTGGGAAAGATATGGGAGCACCATTAGAATGCCTTAAACTCTGTGATGGAGAGGATAACAGTGCAATGCCAGAGGAGTGTGAGGGTTGGGAAGGAGATTTGAATCTTGTGCCAGCTGGGGAAACGGTTGTCTTGGGATTAGGGCTCTGATCAGAGCCATGTGTAGGTGCTGCTTTAATGCCATCATTGAATGGAGAAGAAAAAGTAGCTATGTCTGCTAGGGTTTCAGACGCCGAAGCTCATTTGGAAGCACGCTTTTTTTTTTGGTTTTATATATTTTCTCCCAATAGATCTTATTTTCCCATAGTAATAAATTAATATGATTTTTATATAACTTTTGTACAGATGTACCCAAGCTGATTTTTTTGTTGTACTGGTGTACCCAAATCTCCATACCTGTCCTGCTAATGCAGGTTTAAACATAAACTTCAAAGTTTACATCAAATTGCACTTTTTCAAACAATAAATACACAATTTTTTAAATACCATCACAATTAATGAAACCTAATCAATTATTGGGGCCACCCCCATTTGGAAAGAATGTTTTTGTGGTGTGTTTTGCTTAGTTTAGTATGAGAAATATGTTTAAAGTTCTTTCTACAAATTCTGCCAAAAACATGTTTTGAAATGTTGTAATGTCCCATGTAGCGTGCATCCTTGTAGATGCTCCGGTGGGGCTGCATAGCGTGCTGCCACCCTTAACACCCTGGGTAGCCGCCCTAACCACTAGGCCGGTCTTTTGGTGTAGTGGTTGGGCCTCAGTGGTATCAGAGCCTAGATACCTGCCAGCTTGTAGGGAATCTTAATTTGCATGTCACATAGATATTTCACTAGGAGTAGGTCAAAACAACAGGAAGGAGGGTCTGAAATTAACCCAACCGATTCTAGTATGGGGGATAGAGGAGGTGAAAACCCGCATGGGAATCTGAATAATCAGATTGATAATTTCTTGACCACATTTGCCTAGCAACAGCAACAAATGTTACAGCAGTTTCAGGACCGTATGATCACAGCCATGGGTCAATTGAGATTGGACCGTGCTCGATCAAGTAGATCAAGCAGTGGCCATAGCAGAAGTGATGCGGGTCAAGAGAATCGTGAACGAGCAGCCACTAATGCCGTTAGGACAACAAGTACAAGGTTTGATTGGCCTTTACGTCCCACATTTGTGAGAAGACAATCAAAAGTGGAAACCATTTAGGAGTTGGAGGAAGACACATATATCACTGTTGATGTTATGGTGGCCCACGATGAATACAGAACACTCCCACCTGATGTGAGGCATGCAATTAATCTAAATTAGTTTATGAATCAACAGAGGGATAAAGTCGGAGCTAGACTGGAGAGGCAAGAAAGGGGTCTTCGAAGGCAAACCGGTCAAGGAATCAGTTGTTGGGCTGAGAAGGAAGGTAAAAGGGCAAAAGGGCAAGCTGGGTTCAGACCAAAGCATTCTACAATTGATCATTGCATCACTCTCAGACATATGGTAGAAAAAGTTTGGGATAAACAAGGTAATGAGGTTTTTTGCTGTTTTGTTGACTTCAAAAAGGCTTTTGACACAGTCCCTAGAAGCAAACTTTGGGACAGAATGGAGCAACTTGGAATTCCGGAAAAGTATAGGGCTGCTGTTCATAGGCTTTATGATCAGGTCCACGCCAAAATCAGAACAAAGGCGGGTCTTTCAGAGTGTTTTGGGAGTGACATTGGGGTCAAGCAAGGCTGCCCTTTATCTCCCACTTTATTTGGGCTGTACATAGACAAGTTAGAAGAATGGTTAGACAAGAGGGGGGGCGATGGAGTGTTCTTAGCCACTTATGTGGTTAAATTGTTGCTATACGCAGATGATCTTACCTTAATGGCAAATTCAGAGAATGGTCTTCAAGAACATCTAAAAGCCTTAGAGTTGTTTTGTCGGGATGTAGGGATGCAAGTGAACATCAGCAAAACCAAGGTCATGATTTTTACGCTGAAAAGAGCTAAGAAACAATTGAACTTTATATTTGAGGGAAGCTCTTTGCAAGTGGTAAATGAATACAAATATTTGGGTCTCGATTTTTGCAGCAATCTCAGTTGGGAGACTTGTAGGGCAAAAAGGATCCAAGGGGGCTGGAAAGCCCTATACTTGCTTCAAAATAGATGCAGATCAGCTGAGCTATGGGACTGGAAAACAAAGAAGAAATTATTTGGGCTGCTTGTCACTCCAGTAGTATTATACGGCTGTGAAGTTTGGGGCTGCAACACTTCAGCTCTAAAATGGAGGCAAATAGAAAGATTACAAAAGCACCTAATCACCAGCAGTTTTAAAATAAAAAGTACAGTCCCGTATGAGATTGTCCTAGCTGAAGCGGGGGCTTTCCCAATGGAAATGGCAGCATTAATCCGTTTATTAGGTTATTTGAAGAGAATTGAGAATATGGGGGAACACCGGTGGCCCAAAATTGTGGTGGAAGAAAACTTAACTAGAAGGAAGAGCACGTGGATGAGGCAAAATACCAAGTGGATGGAAAAATGGGGGATAAGCATGCAAGAGTGTCCAAACACCAATGTAGAAATTAAAAGGTTTGTGAAGGAGAAAGCCAAACAAATCTTGTGGTCAAAACAACTTAGTAGAAAAAGGGAATATTATGTTTTGCACTTTAACCACACTTGTGATCACGGGCAAAAGTATTACGTGGGGGCAGATATAGAGTGGAAGGCTAAAATGTTGATAGCCCAGCTGAGAACTAGCTCTCATCGTTTGAGATGTGAAACGGGGAGATGGACAACACCCAAGGAGGCATGGGCTGATAGGATTTGTTGTTTCTGCTCTTCGGGTTTGGTGGAAACAGAATGGCATTACATCATGCAGTGTAAAGCGTACGAGGACATTAGGTGTAGTTACTTGGATCTGTTTAAAGTCAAATCGTTAGAGGATTTGTTCAAAGAGGAAAAGATCGTTGAAACGGCAGGTTACTTGATCAAAATACACAGCAGAAGAAACAAAATTAGTAAAGAGTTAAAGGGAAACATAAGTACTCGGTGAGGTCGGCGGGTGCTCGGTTTGTTTCAATTTGTGGTTTCAGTTCTGTTTTGGGGTCCCATAGGCCAGCTGGTCTCGTGGACGTAATTAAAAGCATTCATTCATTCATTCATTCCAAGGAATACAAGGAAGCATTAAACAAGATTCCTTTACCGACCTTTGATGGAAGTGGGGAAATAAGTGCGAGATCATGGGTCCATAAGCTTGACACCTTCCTATCCTTGAAACCGATGGAGGAAGTTAAGGCTATTCAATTTTCCACGATGCATTTGGAGGGAGTGGCATATGACTGGTGGCACCATGGGTTGGTTTCATAGGACCATGCTATGATACATTCGTATGAGGAGTTTGTTGATAAATTGATTTCACACTTTGATCGAAAGTATGTAATGTCCCCGTTTTAGCTGACATTGTTTGTTGAAGACTGAGCCTATCATTTTGACCCTCGTAGGCTGACAGTTTTGATTAGAGGATTATCCATGGCAGTTATCCAGAGTTTCGGGACATTACTCCACCAGTTGATTTAGGTTTGGGCCTTTGCAGGGACTCACAGAGTGATATTCAGACACTTACTATTTATAGTAAGTCAGGCAGATAGGGGTTACTATTTCTAGCAGGGTAATTGGTTCAGTTGGTCATCTCAGTTTCGACCCAGTTCGACAGTTTGATGAGCAAACAATGAATAAGGAAGCATTTAATAATAATTAAATAATTATTATTATGACTTTATATTATAAAGTCACTTTAAGTGAAATATTAAAGTAATTAATTAATTAAATGGCTTATTATAAAGTATTTAATGACTTTATAATGAAGGGGGCGAATTATTTATTTAAATGAGTATTTATTACTCATTAAAGTGAAAGCCATTATTTGATTAATTTGCCTAAGTCAGAAAAGGGAAAAATTATTCTTATTAAATGCATTTAAGTTGCTTTTTTGAAGGGGTTGAACTTCTAAGAGAGATTATATATTTTCTCAAGACAGAATAGAACTCATTATGATATGATTATTCGAATTTTGTCTTTTCTCTCTGAGAACAATTTGGAGTTGGAGAAACAAGGTTTTTTGCAATCAAGTTTTGGAGAACGTCAACTCTTCAGAATCAGACATACTGAGGCTGTGAAATACCAGTTGAAGCTTGTCCATCAGAGTGGCTTTATTCAAAAGTCACAACAGAGCTTATTGGTGAAGATTTTTATTGGGGTTTGGATCGATTTTCTTCCAGAAGGAAATCTCTTTCAGTGGCCATTCATTATCCATCATCTGGCACACATTCCTAGGTGGTACGGATTTATTCATTGCTGTTCTAGGGCCATACTTTTGCAGTCCGTACTTCTTCTACAGGCAAAAACGCCTTGCCTTTTTGCATTCCAACTTCGCAGAGTGGGGCGCCTAGGTTTCCAGAAGCTTCTTCCATCATTTGTTGGTGAGGAAAGTCTATCTTCTTGATTGGCCGTACTATTTCATGCCCTTCACAGGTGGCTGCAATCAGAAATCAGGTTCTTCAAATAATAAATATTGCTTTGCCTTTTTGTCTGAATGTTTCAGATTCAGAGTTGTAATCTTCTATCTACTATTATACAGCTGTACACCTTCAATATAGAAGTTATTTGCTTCAGTATTTCATATTGTTGTCTTTTAATATATTTTTCAAGCATTTATTATCAAAATCGCAAAAAACCCTTACTGCACAAAAATACAAAAAAAACGTCAAAACAAACAAAACTTGCATTTCCGTCAGTAGCTGGGGTTGAGAGATACCTGGTCTCTTACAAAGTATATTGAAGTTTACTACAAGGATTTGGCTCAACTGAAGTAGAGTGGACATGTTGAGACTTATATTAATGAATTCTAGAAGATTACAGTCATGGTTCCCAATATGTCTGAGAGGCGTGTTACTATGCTGTTCATTGAGGGTCTGAGTGACAGATTGAGGGGTTTAGTGAAGGCTCATAAGCCTAGTACCTTACATGATGCAATTGGCCTAGCCTTGGATTTGGAGACTACACCTCCCTTCCAGCCTCAAAAAAAGGCTTTCGGTGGATTTCAACCAAAACAAAAGAGTTTTAATTAGATAAAGAACATCCCACCGAAATTTGATCAGGAGTCTAGAAATGAGCTACGCAGGAAACAGTTATGTTTCTATTGTAAGGAGCCATGGAACCGTGATCACCGTTGCCTTGGGAAAGGTAAGGCTCATTTGATTGAGGTCATTTCAGATGATAAGCAAGATGTTCATGAGACCAGTGTTGAAGATGATAGTGGACAGGTGGAACAGCCTCCATAGTTGGAATTGGTTGATTCGGGAGCCAAGGATACCCCCTAGAGCAACATTGCTTCACTATTTCGAGTCCCTAGACTTCATCCATTTCATTTGAAGGGTGTCATTATGGGACAACACATGGTCTGCTTTGTGGACAGTGGAGCCACCCACAATTTCATCGATGAGGGTCTTGTGGTGAAGTGTGGGCTACAGGTTGAGGAATTTTTAGGGTTCAATGTGATTGTAGCAGATGAATTTCAGTTGAATTGCACCAGGGTGGTTCCCTAGCTTAGCATCCAGATTGGAGACTACTCTTTGACCGATGACTTCTATGTGTTGAGTCTGGGTAATATTGATGCGGTGTTGGTTGCATTGGTTGCAATCACTCGGAAGGTACATTTCGGACTTCCGCAAAATGGAGTTGGAGTTTATGGTTGATGATAAGAAGATTGTGCTAAAGGCCATGTCTGACGGTGGTCCTTGTGTGGTGTCAACTAGAAGAATGGAGGCTTTACTTAGTCATGGGGATGTGGATTGGGCAATTTAGTGCTTTGTTTCTACCAAGCCTACCTCAAACAACAAACCAAAACTCCATGTTGATATCTAGACAGTGTTAGATAAGCATGGGAAAGTATTTGGAGACATTCCTCCAGGTCGACCCACATGAGCATGTCATAGAGCTTGAGGAAGGGGCTAAACCAGTCATAACTACGCCCTATTGACACCCACACCATTTCAAGGAGGAGATTGAGAAGACAATCAAGGAGTTATTGAGTATGGGACACATTCGGCCTAGTTCTAGGCCCTTTGCCTCATTAGTTGTTTTGGTCAAAAAGAAGGATGGGACTATGCGCATGTGCATAGATTATAGGGCTTTGAATAAGAAAACCATAAAGAACAGATATCCTATTCCCAAAATCGATGAACTGCTTGATGAGTTACACGAGGCCGTGTTCTTTTCCAAAATCGATCTTCGTTCGGGCTATCATTAGATACAGGTCCGAGAAGAAGATGTTCACAAAACTGCCTTCTGTTGTCACTTCGGGCATTTTGAATTCTTGGTCATGCCATTTGGACTCACGAATGCACCAACCACATTCCAGTCGTGCATGAACCACACTTTTCATGAGCAGTTGCGGAAGTTTGTTTTGGTTTTGTTTGATGACATTCTGATATATGGCAGAACTTGGGAGGATCACTTGCTTCATTTGGATGTAGTGTTGAGTATCATGGAGACACAATCGCTTGACGCGAAGGCTTCCAAGTGTGAGTTTGGGATGATTGAGATACTCTATCTTAGACATGTGATTGGAGTTGATGGTGTGAAGGTACACCAAGAGAAAATACAAGCAATTATGGATTGGCCGCCACCGAAGAACATATCAGAATTAAGGGGCTTCTTGGGTTTGTGTTCTTACTACAAGAGGTTTGTGAGGGGTTTCTCACAATTGGCATCATCCTTGACAAACCTTACCAAGAAAGGTGTGTTTCTTTGGACTGAGGAGGCACATGTGGCATTTGAAAGACTCAAGGAGGTCATGAGCTCTTGTCCAATTTTAACATTGCCGGATTTTACACAACCATTTGTCTTAGAATGTGATGCATCGGGACAGGGAATTGGTGCAGTTCTAATGCAGAATCGACATTCGATTGCATTCGAGAGCAAGAAGTTGAGAGATAATGAGAGGCTGTACTCTACCTATGATAAGGAGATGCTAGCGATTATGCATGTGCTAGCTAAGTTTAGGCAGTACTTAGTGGGGACTAAATTTGTGGTTAGGATTGATCACAACAGTCTCAGATATTTTCTTGAGTAGAAGGATTTGAATGAAAGGCAAAAAAGGTGGGTGAGCAAGATTCAGGCATATGACTTTGATGTGGAGTACATTGAGGGAAAGAGGAGCATTGTTGCCGATGCTCTTTCTAGGAAACCAACACTTTGCTCTCTCACAGAGATTTCAGCTGATTGGAAATCTCAATTAGTGGTTGAATACACCAAAAACACTTTTGCTATGATTTGATTGATGGTCGGGTGCAGGATGATAGATATTCAATGGTCAATGACATTATTTGTTATAAGAACATAATTTATCTTGTACTAGGATCAAAGCTAAAGGCTCGGATTTTGAGGGCTATGCATGATACACCTCTATCAGGACATCCAAGGTTCTTAAAAAATTATCGCCAGATTTGTGAGAGGTTCACCTGGAAGGGTTTGAAAGATGATGTATTGCAACATGTTAGAGAATTCCTAACTTGTCAGCAAAACAAGGCAGAGCACACATTCCCTACAGGACTTCTACAACCCTTGTCGATACCTGAGCAGAAATGGGAAGGAATATCCATGAACTTTATCGCAGGACTGCCACGTGTCTAGGGGAAAGATTGCATATATGCAGTAGTGGATAGATTGACCAAATATGCCCATTTCTTTGCAATATCTACTGATTACACTGCAGTTCAAGTGGAAGAGTTATTCTTCAGAGAAGTGTTCAGGTTGCATGGACTCCCCAAAACAATCGTCAGTGATCGGGACAATAAATTCTTAAGTATGTTTTGGCAGGAGTTGTTTCAATGGGTAGGTACAGAGTTGACACCAAGCACGAGTTACCATCCTCAAACTGATGGCCAGACAAAGATAGTAAATAAGTGGATTGAGGGATATCCGCGGAATTATGTGTTAGGGAAGCAACGTGCTTGGATCAGATGGCTGCATTTAGGTGAGTATTGCTACAATACTACCTACCACATGTCGATTGGCATGTCTCCCTTTAGAGCCTTATACAGGTATGATGCCCTATTATTTGTAGATTTGGCCTTTGATGATAGCAGGGTCGCACAAGCCAAGGAGACAATGCAAAACTATCAGGCATTCTCAAGGCATTGAAAGATAATCTGCAACATGCTCAAAACCAGCAGAAAATGTATGCAAATAGGCACAAAATCAAGAGATTATTTGAGGTTGGAGACTTAGTTTTTCTGCGTTTACAGCCATACAGACAATCCTCATTGAAGAAAAGTGGTGCAGAAAAACTTAAACCACGCTTTTATGGACCTTACAGGATAATAAGAAGAATTGGTGAAGTTGCATATGAGTTGGAACTTCTTGAGGGCAGTAAGATTCATAACGTCTTCCATGTTTCTTGCCTCGAGAAGGCTTTGGGTCAGCAGGTTGCGGCATCTCCTAAGCTTCCACCACTCGATGAAGAAGGGAATTTGGTGTTAGTTCTTGAAGGTATTGCAGATTGGAGAGAAAGTAAGCTAAGGAATAAGATGATTCGAGAATATCTGATCAAATGGAAAGATCTTCCCGTTGAGGATGCAACTTGGGAAGGGGAAGAGATTCTTTAGTACCCCAATTTGAGATTGCTAGAGGACCAGCAATCCCAGGAAGGGAGGACTGTAATGTCCCTCTTCTTTGCATGATAAATATGAAATAATTTTCTAATCTTTAATTCTCGAGATTAGAAAAATAGCTTTGCAAGGGAATATGTGGTAATTAAGTTAAGTTGGAAGAAAACTTTAGTCTATCGAATATATTTAATTATCCTTTGAATATTGGTGGGGACCACACAAATGACACCTATAGTTCCACTAGGCGAGTTCTCATAATGAAGAGTAAAATTATTCTAATTGCCTAAGTCTTTGGTTAAACCAAAAAAGTAAGATAAACTATTCAAATAGAAATTAATTTATTCAAGGCAGTGTAATTTTCAAATGGAAACATTACCTTTCATGGAAGGAAATTGATGGCTGCTCATGAGGATAAGGATTGGCAACTTCAGATTTTTGGAGGGAGATCGACTGCCTTTTCTGAAGAGGGATTTAGCAACCTTGGTAGATAAAAAGGCTTGAAGGGAAGAGAGTCGGGCATTCAGAAAATTTATTTGTTTTTATGCTCTTATCAAGCAACGGAGAAATACTACCTTCAGGACGAAAACCCTGAGTGGCTGGGACGAAAATCCCAATACAGTGCATGAGGATATCTAAGACGTATGAGTTTTTCTGAGCAAGAATAAGGTGCACAACATTGATGAAGGTGTTAGGAACGCATTAAGCATTCTGGGCGGGTTAGGAAAAACGTGTTATCTAGGTGGATGATCGCCGCTATATGTGTTCAGGACGTGGCCCTTACAGCATAAATTAGGAGGCAGATTTCTAACGGAGCAGGTTATGAATTTAGGGCGTGGCTTCCACTATTAGTTTTGATGTGCATCTTCAGGAGTATTTAGCGTAACTTCCAGGTTCCTATTTACTTTTGATTTATTGTAATTTTTGCAGTTAAGAATATAATTTCTGAACGCTTCTTAAGATCAATGACTGTATTGAAGTTCTAAAATACTGTATATAATCGCAAATAAAGAATTCCTCTGTAGCATGCATTTCATCTCATGATGTTTGTTACTGGAAATTATTGAATGCAATCATAAAACGCAAAAAGGAAATTCTATCAACTGAAATTTTTACAAGAAATCTACATTTTACTGGGAAAGTATATTTCAGTGGTATCAGAGCATCTACGAGGATGCACGCTAATCCCATGGACACGTGGCAGCATGCTACACGGCTCGCTACGCGGGACATTACAAATGTTATACATTCTGACTACTTATTAGCTTAAAATTCTCTCTGTAAACTTATGTCACTCTTTCATGCCTCATATATGTTTAACTTGAGCTTCTTATCTCTTATGGTTTACTTCAAATTGTTTTTTGGTTTGGACAGAACCAATGCCCAAAGAAAAAGTTTGAACCATTTTCCACTTTACAATCAACTGTAAATACAGATGGTAGGCGATTTTCTGATGTGACAAATACTTCTTCATTTCCAAGCAGAAGGAAGAACCCGAAGAGTTTTTACTTGGCACACTTTTGCAATGAAGACAAGTCAGAGAATCAGGTTGATAATTGTTTTATATTTAGAGTATTAGAGGATTGTTTCTTGTGTTAACACATATTTGAGGTTTTTTCAACTCAGGTTGCTTATGAGATTTTCTTATCTTTTTCATGGTGTGTCCAGGAGATAGCTTACTTGAAGAACCTCGTTGTACAGAAAGAGTATCATTTTATTTCTTTATTTAAAAGTTTGAAAATAATTTATAAGTTTTCTATCCTCTGTTGTGACCTTTTCACAACTCGCCCCATTCAAAATGGGGACCCCCTAAATTTTTCTCCATTCGGGTCTTTTGGCTTTGCCTTTTTGGTCTGTCTCTCTCGGTCTGTTCCTTCCATTTGCTAGTGTACTTACCATTTGACCTGGATTTGAATTATGACCAAGTCTGAAGGGCTTTTTCAATGAATTAGGGTTTATAATTTTCAAACTACTTTGAGGTCAAATCGATTGGATAATCAACTTCTGAACTTAGCACTGCTGTTAGAACACTTCTGGCGAGATCTCTCTAAATTTTCACTAAATTCTGCAACTTTCTATTTTTAGTAAGTGTCAATCTAGGGTTTGTTTTCTCGAGATTTTCACGTTCTAACAATGACACTACATTCTGAGTACTTTGAACTCATCATTGGCCAAATTTGAGCAGAAACAAATAACTTGCTAGTTTTAGCAGTTTTGCCTTCAGAGGCAATTTCCAGGGTTTACATGTTGAATTTTCAGATGCATGTCTGGATATTCTTTGTGGGTTTTTCGAGACCTTCGTAACGATGTGACATGCAAAACAGGATAACAACTTTCAGCGTTCAGCCTTCAAAGGCCGATATTAGGGTTTGCATGCAGATTTTCTCAGCGCATGTCGGCATATTCCTTCTGGGTTTTCCGAGAGCTTCGCGACAGTGTAACATGCAAGTGGAACTGGTCACTTTTCTGAAACTTGCTATTTTTAGCCAGTGCTTGCATGTTGAAGATTTTTCTGGGTTTTTCTGGGTTTTTCAAGATTTTTTGGGCAGTGTGACATGCAAAATCATCTGATAGCCAGTTGGTCACTTTTTCAACCACTTACTATTTTTAGCAGATACATTTTGGTAGCCGCCTCCCAGCACTTCAGAACCACGAACTGATCGCAATGCAGCAGAAACAAGGTCAAACGGAGCTCATTTGAAGAACATGCAGAAAAATTAGGGTTTCGAGCTTTAGGGCTAAAAATGAGGAATTAGACGTCAAAATGCCCAAAACTGAAGTATCCACCATGATCAGCATCTTCCGAGGAGTCAGTTGGCCAAATTTGAAGACAATCAGGGCACTTACTATTTTTAGTAAGGCGTTCCTGACACAGGCTATAAATAGAAAGTCAATCTCAGGCGCCAGCGTAGACAGGCAAGTTTACCAACGAGGATCACCGCATTCAAATTTCAACTCGAACGGAGCTAAGGAAGTCTCAAAATCAAGCAGCTGCTATAAATAGTAAGTCACTCCAAAGCACGCCAAAAAGCAGGTCATCACGAAATCTCAAGGTGAACAGGTCAAACATGTGATGAGGAATCCTTGGCGCGAATTTCAAGAGAAACAGAGTTGCAGAGAATGGAAAATCAAACACTTGCTATTTTTAGCAGGCATGGTCAAAGAATTAGGGTTTCCTAAAATCAAGGGCGGAACAAGACAGTCATGCAAAAGCGGCATCCAGCCACGGTCATTACACTTTAGGCACTTGGTACGTAAAATTTGAAGACTTTATGAGCACTTACTATTTTTAGCAGGTTGCTAAAAATAGCAGGTGCAGACAGGCATCAGGTCCCGACAGCACGATCACACCACAAAGTTCGAAGCAAAGCAAAATCAGGCTTTCCAGAGTCAGGGAGCAGTTTAAAGCATGAAATTTGGGGAACTTTCTAAAAATAGAAAGTCAGAGCGAATTAGGGTTAGCAGGAGAAAATCACCCTAAATCTGGCAAAGGGCATGAAATTTGAGAAAATTGATAAATTTTCAATTCCAGCATCAAAACTTGCTTTAAAAGGCTAAAGGCAGATAAAAAAATTCTACTAAGGCAAAAAATGAAGACTCATAGGTCAAACTTAAGGTTGACCCCTCCATGGGCGCCCAAAGATGTTGGAGTGGAAAAATTTGCCTAAGGCATGAAAACTGGAAGTTGGCATGGGGAAATGCGCCCAGCCTGAGGAGTAAGTTGAAATTTTCTAAGTGTCAGCGAATTGAAAGTTCAAGGTACTATATGCGCCAAGATGTAAGCTTGAAGGAAGACATGAGAAATGCGCCTAGGCATTGGAAACTTGAAGCAAGGCACCTCATATGCGCCCTTGAAGTCAAGACTTGAAAATTTTACTAAGGCACACAAATTAAAAAGCTCAGGGTATGATTTGCGCCCAAGCAAGGAATGAAGACAAGAAAGTTTCTAAGTGCTCAAAACTCAAAGTGCACCCATTGATTTGCGCCCCTGGGTAGAAAGGGCTTGAGAAATTTTCTAAGTCGTGGGAATTTGATGCTCAAATGGTCATTTGCGCTTGGAGAGGAGAAAGGTGATTAAAATGTTTAAGTGAGAAAATTAAAAGCTCTACATGTGAAATGCACCCCCAATTAAAAGAAGCCCCTATTGAATGCGCCCACTCAAAAGCATGAAAGAGAGAATTTTTGACTAAGGCGTTAAACTCAAAGCTGACCCTTGCAAATGCGCCCTTGTCTGGCATGGAGGTATAAAATTTTCTAAGTCTCCAAAGTTAAAAGTTACCCCTGCCAAATGCGCCCAACAGCTAAGAAGGCTAAGGGGGAAGAGTTTAAGTGTTGAAATTGAAAGCTGGACCATGGATTTGCACCCAAGAGCTTGAAGAGTGAAATTTCAGTAAGTGTTCAAAATTAAAACTTCCACATGCCATTTGCGCCTTACTTCAAGAGGAGGGTAATGAATGTTCCAAGGCGTGAAATTAAAAGTCCACCCTCTTATTTGCGCCCAAGGGTCAAAATTAAAAGCTCATATGATCAAATGCGCCTTTGCCTGGAAAACATTTAGAAAAGGTTCAAGTCTGGAAAATGAAGGCAACATGCCTCATATGCGCCATGGTTAGCAAGATGCTTGAAATTATTCTACGGCAAATGAATTGAAAGCTCCATATATGATATGCGCCCATCACAAGTTGAGAGTTAAAAGGTTCTAAGTGTTGAAAATAAAAGCTACTCCTTCCAAAAGTGCTCCCAGTTGAATGCTCCACATGTGATGTGTGCCTGGCTAAGAAGAAGCTAGAAGATACATCCTAAGTGTTTTTGAATTTGAAGATACCACTCTTATATGCGCCCCAGCATCATAGAATTAATTTTAATCTGAAACCTCCATAGCTCATACGCGCCCCTGGGTAGAGGAGCTTGAAAAATCTTATAAGTCACGAATTTGAAGGAGACACTAAGATTTGCGCCTGGAAGAGGAGAAAGGGAGCTCAATTTTTTTTTAAGCACTTCAGATCTGGAGCTATATACCTCAGCCGCGCCTTGAAGAAGGAGATTAAAATTTTCTAAGTGTTGGAGAAATGCGAGTTGGTGGTTTTATTTGCGCCTGGAGAGCTTAATTTAATAAAACTTCAGAGTAAAAGCCCATAAGGAGAAATGCGCTTGAGGAAATATTACCAAATTAAAAGCTAAACTTGAGAAAATCAAAAGCGTATGATTTAAATTCAAGGCAAGTAAAAAAATTAAAAGTTGGAGATATCACATGTGCGCCTAAGTCAAAAGAGGAGATTGAAGAATAAATTAAGAGGCGTTGGAAATAAAAGTTTAACATATTATGTGCGCCTTAGTTAAAGGGGTGATGAATAAATATTAAAATTTTTGAAAATTAAAGTTTCTCCACTCAAATGTGAAAAATCAAATGAAGATATTCAATGACATTTAAAATTTTCAAAAGGCATTTGGAAGAAATTGAAATTTCTCTAGGCAATTAACTCGAAAATTTGCCTAAGTCAGAGAAATTAATTAAAATTTAATTTAATTATTTTCCAAAGTATTAAATTAAAGTTCCCCTTTAATTTGGACCATGAAATTTTAAAATTCGGACGATTTTAATTGCGGGGAATTTATTTCGGAGTTATTACGGATGGAAAATAAATTATGCCTAGCCATTTTTAAAAAAAAAAGTGTGCTGACGATGAAATTAAATGGCATTTAAATTAAATTTTAAATTTTAAATGTGCCATTTTAAAAGCGGTGAGATTATTTTAAATTGAAGTAAAATGATTTTTTTCGAAATTACTTCAGTTAACTGGAAGTAACTGGCAGTCGGGAGGGAAATTTCAAATTTAAAATGAGGAAAGAATCTCCCGGAATAGCAAATTGCTATGACGACTGTAAGACGGCTGGAATATTCTCTTATAAATTTGGAAAATTGCTAAGTCGTGATGGAGAGAATTAATGGCACTTGCTAAAATAAGCACCAGCTTTCAATTATAAAAACCTCGAGGATTTTCATTTCTACTCACAAAATTCGAAGCTGAGATTTGTGCTGGAGAGTTGAGAGTGATTGTTGAGCTGTGAGTAAATTCGAAGTTGAGAGTTGCTGAAAGTGAGAGGAAGTGTTGAATTCAATTTTTCAAGGAGTTTGAATTTCTCGAGATTTGGAGTTGCTGAAAAAGTTGAAATTGTTGAAGTTGATCTATTTCTCTGAAGTCGAAATTGTTGCGAATTTGCTGAGACTCGAAGTAAAATCTGAAGTATAAGCTGCCGAGGTTGAGAATTTTATTTCTCCAAGTTGCTGAAAGTAAGTATTTAAAGTTGCTGAGATTTAATATTTTCAAAGTTGTTGAAATTTGAAGTGTTTTCCAAAGTTGAGAGTTGCTGAAGGCTAAAATCGTGTGATTATTTCTCTGAATGCTGGAAGTCGAAATTGCTTGAGCTTGGAGTTATTGAGATTTAAATTTTCTGAACTTGCTAAATGAAAGAATCAAATCAGAAGTAGAAATTGTTGAAACTTGCTGATTTAAAACCTTAGAAGTTGCTGATTTATAACTTTCGAAGTGCTGATTTGAAATTGTTGAAAGTTGCTGAAACTTGAAGCATTTTCCGAAGTTGGGATTGCTGGAGTTAATTTCTTCCAGAGAGCTGAAAATTCTTTTGGCTGCAATTTTATATTTCGAGGTTTAAAGTTATTTAGGTTTGAAGTCGAAGTTTACTGCTGAAGCTATTAATTTATATTTATTTTTGCAGCCAACTCCATTCGCCAGCCATCTCTCATAGTTTTTATTTTAAAAGTTTGAAGTGTAATGTTTGCTTCTCGTTTTGCAGATGGCTGAAAGATGAAAAGCTAATGTTGCTAGAACAAGCAAAGCTGGAGCTAAGGCTGGAAATAATGAAGCTATCAAAGAAAACGCCTCCAGGCAGGCGATCATCAAGAGCTTGAAGAGATCTTTCATTTTGGAGTCTAAGATCGTGTCAAAGTTCGGGAATGTGACTGATACCAACCTTGGGTCTTTCAACCTCGAAGCCTTCATGCGAAGGATATATGGGCAAGGTGGCAATCTTCCGACGGAAGTATCGCGCAACATTGTGAAGAGCGGATTATATGCAGCAACCGGGTTCCAACCAGCAGTTCGATGTCCAGAGCTGATTATGGAGTGCGCAAACTTCTACAATTCAGACCATCGGACGATTGTTTCTCCGGATGGCACGTTGTTGGCCAACCTTGAACCTGATGCAATTGGCGAGGCATTCGGGATCCTGGCTACAACCAAGATGTTATACAAATCTAAGGAAAAGGCTGATAAGATGTATGCCACATCTTTCGAGAAATGCATGAAGAGAATCAACACCACTTGGATGAGAAAGCGGAAGCCTCCTGCCGCTAGGCTGCCAAAGCAAATAATTTCAGAGGAGCTGAAGCAGGAATACTGTGATATGATCATGTTGCTCAGTCGAGTTAACGGCAGCCCACAATCATATGTGTTCGAACGATGGATGTTCTTTTACATCAGCATGGTGCTCGAAGGGAAGGTGGAAGTAAATTGGGCTCAGATGATCAGCGACAACATTGATGAGCAGTTTCAGAATCTAAGGAGAACGAAAACGTTCTACATGAGTTCGTATGTCATCTACATGCTTTCTCGGATGACAAAATACAGGGGGTTGGCATACCAAGAGCCGATTGGGTGTGGTTTTAATTAGTTCAAGATTCATGAATCTTGTAGGCAATTGCATCTCACCCGCACCACTGACTTCAAGAGGGTGAATGACGCTTTCACAATGTACATCACGAGGACCCTTCAGCGGAGATTGCAACAAAGGATACCTGAAGAGGCGCAAATGTTGATAGAAGAGTATGGGTTTTGGTTCGTCCAATTTCCAAAGTTCACCTATTTAAGGCTGCCGGGGTACAGTTCATATGTCTACCGACTATCGAGGTACCCCATGAACATAATGATAATGCTTGAGCTGTCTAGGCAACTGGTAGCCTACGACAAAATTATAAGAAGGAAGAAGAAGGGAGGTTTACACTTTCCCATTGTTTTGGGAAACTCGCTCGAGGAGTGCCCTTCCTTGCAGGCAGCCAAGGAGGTAGAAGATGAGTTGCGGTTCTATCAGTTAACTCTCCATACCAGCCGGCAGGATTTTGATCCTCGAGGAAAGATTGGAACAGTGCAGGGTGAGGAGTACAGGCACAGAGCTCACTTGGAAGATTTTTGGGCAAATGCTGGAGACGAAGCTGAGATTAGAAAAAGAATGTTTTCCAGGTTGCCTCTTAAATTAATCAGAGAATGTGAAGTGGTCCCAGTCCCGGACCAGGTTGATGAGGACACCAGTCTTATTCACCCAGATTATGAATCGATAAAGAACATGTCGATCCCACCACCAGATTGGGCTGAGCTAGAGATTACGGACTTAGACACTTTGTCTATTCCCGTCTTGACTTTTACAAGGACTTGGGTAGAGGAGCACGTTCGCAGATTGAAAAGATCAGTTGCCCTCTCATACAACCTCATGGGTGATAGAAGGCCACCGGTGTTGGCAAAGAGGAAGAAACAAATTGTCCAGGCTGTGGAGCCACCACAGCTGGAAGAACCTATTCAGCCGGAACCTCAGGGATTGGAGGATACATCATCTACTCAGTTGGTGACCCATTCCTCCAGTGTGCGCGAAGTCTCGCTGTTTGCAGATCAGAGGGTTCGAATGAATGAAGCACCAGAGGTTGGAGAAGTTAACCAGCCAATGCCAAGAGAGCTGGACAGTCAGAGTGCTAATGTTCCTGAGGGTGCCAATCAGCCAGATGAAAGGGAAGAGACAGAAACAGATACCCACTTTGATTATGCGCTTGAGACAGCTTTCGAAGAGGAAGACGTCATAGAGTCAAGGGTTGGAGCTCATGAGGAGAGTAATCAACACATGAAAATAGTTGAGCCTCAACAGAATATTGCTTGGGAGGAGGTTCGTGAAGTGGAGGCAACTGAAGAGCAGCCCCTTATTGTTTACGATACTCAGCGTAATTGGCTCTCACATGCAATAAGAAGAGATCAGGACGATGATGCTGACCTGGCAATTGAAATGGAGGAGCTTCTAAATAGAACAAGTAAGTCACCGAAAAGGAAGAGGGCAAGGAAGTATTCGAAAATGGAGACTAATGAGGCCTGTTCGTGCACCCTCCATATTGCTATTCCAAGGGAAGATCATGACTTAAGTGACGCAATGCCAGAGAATTACACCGTCACCACAATTGAATTTGGACGTCCTTCTGGAGTGCAAGTGGTTGAGGAAGCTGAAAGTTCATTCCAAGCATTGAAGGACAGGCTGGTGAAAAAGGAGGGAAAGTATAAGAGATTAAAGGAGCACAAGGCATTGGTCGGACATGTGCAACATCTAGCACGTCCAGTTGCTCAAGAGAACCCAGCAGTAGAGCTTCCGCCTGAGCTGCCACGGGAATCAATCAGTGGGCTCGAGGAAATGAAGAGAGCTATACGAGAGGGAGATAAATGGATAAGCGGCGTTCGCGTTGAGGCAGAAAAATTTATAGCCGATCTTGTCTCCTCTTTTCAGAGTGCATCTGGTATCCTTTCATGCTTGGATGGTGTCGAGCAAGCTTGGGCTGACACCCATATTTTCCAGGACAAGACTATTCCTCGCCTTGCTGTTCTGATGCGTGTGCCCACGCAAACCTTGATAAATGAGGGAGTGATCCAGGATGGGGACAGGTATGATTTTCTTGGATGGCATTCAGCTGCATTCACTGGAAAGGGCTTCTTCGACATGGCAGCTGTGGAGTCTTCTAAAATCAAGAAAGCAATGAGGAATATTCGCGAAGGCATCCTTAATACATTGGATTCATTGTTCGCCAAGAGGCTAGCTCCCGAGGAGGTGGAGATAGACGGATTGAGGGCAAGGTTGTAGCCTTTCTTCTCCAAGATGCAGATGTTCTCTCAACTTGACTTTGAGAACATCTCTACGTTTTCAGCAATTATTCAAAGCACACAGGAGTCTATTGA
The DNA here is from genome assembly GCA_007258455.2 of Sequoia sempervirens. Taxonomy (NCBI): domain Eukaryota; kingdom Viridiplantae; phylum Streptophyta; class Pinopsida; order Cupressales; family Cupressaceae; genus Sequoia; species Sequoia sempervirens. The sequence goes on from VDFB02042285.1 coordinate 25,425, forward strand.
GG
>VDFB02042287.1:0-39117 GCA_007258455.2 Sequoia sempervirens
CCAATTCCCATCACACCACCTTTTCTAAACAAGACTATTCGACTGAAAAGAAAAACCATAATGACCCTCTACACCTTGAAGTCCTCATCCATAAAAACAAAGTCAAATTATTTTTGGTAGACAGTGGAGCTAGGTTAACATTTATACCTTAAAATTGGTTAAGATATTGGGCTTTGCAGAAGCGTGTGTAGAAACCACTAAAAGAATTATTATCAAGGAATATGACATTGAAGAATGATCTTCTAAAGGAGTTATCACACTACCTATTAGAGTTGGGCCTGTAGTCAAGGACACTACTTTCCAAGTCTTGGATCTAGACCTCCCATACAACCTTCTCTTAGACCAACCCTAGATTCATGCCATGAAGGGCGTCCCATCCACATATCACTAATGCCTTAAATTCCCATACAATGGCATCGGAATCACAATAGTTGGTGATCTTGATCCCTTCTAATATTGCACTAATTTGAGGGGAACTACACAATTTCAAGTGCCTACCAATAATGAAGCTTCATCCTCCACTTTGTCATCTCACTACATCAATCCATCTTCATTGAATGAGGAATTTGCTTCATCTACCATACCATCGAACCCTAACATCAAAGTGCATGGCATGGGATGTTGTGAGTATTGTATGGACAAGCTATAGATAAAAAACAATGCCAATGTTGTTGTGAAGGCTTCAAATTCCAACAATGATGTGAAGACAGTTTCAGAAGACACACAAAATATGATTGTGCTTAGAGTGAGACATTTTGGGATCTTGATGACACTTTGATCTTTACCATTCAAGATCATCCATCTCCATCTCATGACCCTCTCTCCACCATTCCATTATTTGAATCACTATTTGATCATTTTGACCATTCTCACCATCATGGGTTAGGTTATGTGCCCTCTACTATTGCCTCTTCTAAGTCATCTTGCCATGTTTTCAAGGATGTACAAGCATCCTTGATGTTAACAATATTGAAAAGGATAGTCCTGAAGACCTCATTGATGACATCATTGTTCCCATTCACCCACCAAGCATTCTAGTCACTCTATCCACTTCATCCATTCCACTCACATCCATCTACACCATATACATGAATCAACAAGACATCTCAAGACAAGGATGTAATGACAAGGGAAAAGTTTAAAAATCAAAAATAAAAAATCGCTCTTTAAAAGGAGATCATGAATCAAAAGACATGATGAAAAGAAAACAATATCAAGACAAGTCCTCTAGCCAATATAAAAAGCTATTGGACCAATCAAAAGTACAAGTCAAGAATGAGCAAGAAATTCAAGACACGTCATTTATCCAACATAAAAATCTATTGGATGAATCAAAAGTAAAAATCAAAAGTGAAAATTAGAAAGAATTGGTTTCCAAGTAAGCTCCTCTAGGGGTATCTATCAAAAACCAAAGACAAATAAGGAACTTGTTGATCCAAGGTCTTCATCTCCTCACTTTCACTCATTCCATACATTCCATTCAAGTTGTCCATATTCTCTTATCATCTCACCTCCATTGGTGATGTCTTTCAATGTACCTTTGACGATGACCCCTTCATGTACTCTAGCTCATTGGTCACCCAAAATCCTTTTTGTCTGAAGCCTGGTGGCCCATGTAGGTGCACTTTAGGGACCATAACATAACCTCTTCCATCCATCATATTTATCACCCTTCATATTTTCCACTTGCATTCCACATTCAAATTAGGTCCTTTTGTCTAGAATGGGCATTCGAACAAGGTCAAGGCATAATCACAACTTATTGATTCTACACATATCTTCTGAGTAACAAAAAAAAAACAAAAAAAAGAAAAAAAAATTGTTACCTTGATGAAAGCCTATCAAAAATAGGTGTCTTGGTAACACCGAAAAAAAAGTGAAGAAAATAGTAAAGAGAAATAATTCATCCAATAGTGAAAACCACTTCTGTGGCACTTTCGATAAGTACCATGGTGAAAAACTAGAAAACATGAGCCATGTGTAGTTGACTTTGCTTCGTCGTCTACCACCATTCCAATCTAACTTTTCCCTATTATTCACCTTTCCCATATTACCCATAATAATGATCGGTCATCTTTTCCATAACTTGGAACATTGACATCATGTGTCCTTTTGCCTTTTCATACTCCATTCCATTTCACCCCTAATAAATTGGTCTTATACCCGACTAGGGGAAAATACTTGACCTATGTCATTTGATTTTGCACTTACTATTAGGGGCCACTTTCATCCAAAAAGAAAAAAAAATCATAAAACAAAAAAAAAAGTCAAATATTCCTAAAAGACAAAAAAATCATAAAACCACAAAAAGAATCAAATATTCCCAAAAAGAAAAAAAACCAAATACAACCTCAAAAAGACAAAAAAATCAAAACCTATCAAAAACACAAAAACATTCAAATAACCTTCAAAAATCTAAAAAATAGAGTCAAAGTCAGTCTTGTCAGTCCAAGTCTAGTCAAACTACGTTGCCTCTATGACTTAATGTAGGCAAGGCCATCTATCAATGAGACCCCAAGGAATTAGGTCAATCATTTTAGATTTGGTCAAAATAAATCATGACTCAGTCCCTTTTCAATAAAAAAAATCCATGTCATGTCGAACTATGAGGTCTTTGTGCCTTGTTATGTAGGCAAGGCCATCTGTTGATGAGCCCTTAAGGCCACCTAGGCTTTTCCTTTAGGGTTTTTTGCATCAACCATAATAAATTAGATATCATCAACTTATACACAAACAATCATTGAAGCATCAGGCAAGTCACATGTCAACAAGACAAACAAGTCAACAAAGTCACCTAATCAACTCAGTCAATTGTCAAAATAGTTAACTTTAAACCAACCTACAACATTAAGCCAGTCAATCTTATGTCTTATACAATATGTGTCTTTCCTGAAACCAGACATTCTCATTTAGTCAAACTTAGTCATTTTCCTTATACAATTGACATCTTATACAACATGTTTCTTCCCTAATGTAGGCTTTATCAAACAATCAACCCATCAATCACCTAGTCAATTAAACATCAAACAATCAGATTTGGGAAAACACTTTGAATGGTTGTTGAATTTGTGGGCTATTGTTGTCTCATCTTTTATCAATTTGTTTTCGAGTCATGTTACTAGCTCTCTCGAGGATTTTCCATGAAGGATTTAGAGGGTTGATGATCCAGGTGGATCCAGAAAACCTAATAATTTCACAGTCTCAAAATTCAATAGAATCAACATCATCGGAAAGAACTCATTGACATGATCCTAACACAACTTGAACGGGTTCAAAAGGAGACCGTACGTAGAAGTTATGCAAAGTCAAAGGTTTGGTCAAACAAGTGAAGTAGGGGCCGATGCAAGGCTGAAAAATAGATCATCTCCAAATTGGTCAAAGTTGGCATCATGATGAAGGGCTCATCACCATGAGTCCAATACTATTTTTTTTCGTCAAAAACGGAGTCCAAACGAGCAAGATATAACTAGTGAAAGTTTAGTCAAAATGGGTTGACCATGTTGACATTGGCATGGTGACATGTTAGCACAGTCAGCAGACATGGTGATGTGGAATCATCGTAGCTTGACACATGGATGAATTATTGTTTGACACATGGCACTCTTTTTGTAGAAGTTGACCAATTACACAATGATACATGGCATCCTTCTGGCCAACTATGTTCTGACACATGGCACCCCAGGTTGGAAACAAATGAGGGTTTGTTCTATTTTAAAATAAAAGTGGTTGGAGTGGGGGTCAAACCTTGGACCACCCAACTCCTATTTATTCACTTTACCAATACACCAAAGCGGCTTGAGCTTTCTACATTAGGTGTTAGTTCGTTTTGATCAAGCTTTAATCTGCATTAAAAAATGGAAGCACTCCACATAACGAGGGGCACGTGGGTTGAACCCGTGACTCCTCTATTGCTACTTGCCCTCCTCACCACTAGATCAATAGGTGGTGTTGAGAATTAAATAGAGTTGGGTATTATTTAATCCCAAGTTAAAATTGAATCTCTTATTTTAATAGCATAAACCCAAACTTAAACCTTTTAATGATATGCAAAGATTGTAATAGCCCATAATTATGAAGGGCTTAAATAATATTTTGAAGATTTTTGAAAGATTTAAAAGATTATTAAAAAGTTATTAAGTGGGGATATAGTGATTTTCCTTTGTAAATTAGAAGATATAAGGGGTTTTACAAAATCATATGGTTAAATCCCATATTAGGAAATAAAAGTGTATATAAACGAGAGATTTTGGCTTGTAAAGATATGGGGAAAATTATTGGAATTGTGAGTGTTTGAGGAGAGAATTCTTTTAGAGGAGATTTTTGTAAACAGGAAGACATTTGCATTGTATTCAAGTGTTGAGAGAGAATGTGAGGAGAGTTTTATGTAGGTTTGGAGCTTGGATATTGTAACAAGGCATTTTTTTTGCTTGGCGATATTAATGAAGTGGTCCAACGTTCAGAAGTAGACCTGGAGACGTAGTCCTTATTGGACAAACTCCATTATCAAGCTCCTGTGTTAACTTCTCTTCTGTCTTATTCTTCTATCTTTGGTCTAATTTTATCTCTATTTCAATTCAGTATTTGATTTCTAATTACAACACTTTAGTAATTAGTAATTTCATTAATTTATGTAAAAGTGAACCTAGTCTGTAATTTCAATGGTTAAACAACATAGTCACACAATTATTTCTAGATTTGGAATAATTATAATTAAGGTTAAATGCATTTGAATTGTAAACCTGCAATTATAGATCAATTGAGGATGTCTCATGACTCTTTTCCTTGACTGCTACTTATGGATTGCCTTGGAAAAGAGACTGGGGTAACTTGGCCCTTAGGATGAGTTAGGACACTCCTTGTATGTGATTGTCTATTTTGCAAGTGAGTGAACTTGCACACCTTGGTCTATGTCATTGATGGAGGAGATAACCTAGGTCTGCCCCCCCTACAAGCTCATACACACACAACACATGATGACACGCCAAAATGAAGCAAACACTTTCTTTTTATTAATAAAATGACATTATAGAAATACAAGCCATCAATGGATGATTACAAAATGTCTACTAACATGCAGATCAAAACCTTAGTTACAATCCTTCTACTCACATGCTCTAGCCTACACTCTCTAGCCTGCTTACTCTGCACACAGTTCCGACACCCTACTTTGGCACCCTTTTTTTGGTACCCTACTCAGTACCCTTCTTCCTTCGGGCTTCTCCAACATTGCCTCTCTTTCCTGCTAGCTGCTCCCCTTATTGTTCGCCACCTCTTTATACTTTTGTTCATCCTTTAGGTCGGCCTTGATCTTTCTCTCTCCATCTTGTAGTTTCCATCATACAATCACCTTGCTATCAAGAGCTTCCTCCAGTTGTCCAATCAACATTCGCAATCATTAGGTCATTATATCATTATCAGTAGCTCCACCAAGTTGTCCAATAAAATTGTAATTCACAACAATGTTGTGAAATACACCAATATCGCATTGCCATTAACCATTCATCTCAAGATATCCCCATATTCTTCATCTCATCATCCTATAAGAGGAACCTTCAATCATCTTCTACCAATACACCTGCTTCTCGTCGATGTTCACCTTACACTCTATCCATTGTCCCATCGCTCATATCTTGACCACCCTATTGCCAATGGTCAGTGGTCATACATGCCATTGAATTCCACCCTATCGATCCCACCATGGTCATCTTCCTTGTTGTTGCCATATTGCTGGGACCGCAATGCATCTCCTACCGAAAAACCCAAGTTTCACCGATGAGACCAACACCTAATACATACATCATTTTGATGTGGGGCCCACCATTCCAATTCATTTCCACATAATTCACAACAAGGATGTGAATTACATAACCAATCATTAATCACCATCGGTCTGTTCATGTCACCGTATTTCATTATCAACCCATCGGGTCCCACAACCATCATCCATTCTCTTGTTGCCTTATCATTAGGAAAAATATTGGCATCTCAACGCTACTACACACTCACCTCAATGAACTCCAATCTGCCACCACCATCGATCTGTTGCTAGGACATTAAATGTTGTCCTACCGATCACTTAGTCTCCCACCAATGAATGCAACTCCATTTCACTCCACCATTGGGTCATCACTAGGACATAAAATAGGGTCTTGTCAAGATGTTAATCTCCTATTGACAACAAACATACCATCAACTCCTAAAGAGATATCATCCTGTCACTGGGACACCAGATGTTGTCCTACCAATAAGTAATCCTCCCGTCAATGTAACTCACACACTAATCACTCTCTTCCATCATCGGTATGTCATTAGGACTAGAAGAAATGTCCTGCAGATATGCTAAAGTCTTGTCGGTGAACATGATTAGCCCTTATTGAGTGGAATAACACAAATCGATGCAATATTTCTCTTAGACCCTGGATGCTCCTGCATCAATCATACCATGGTGTTTTTTGTCCATTTTTCATATTTTACCCCCCAATGATGATTAAATGCAAGGCTTATTATTTATTTGGAAAAATATTGAAGTTCTTCCTCTATACTAACATCCATATCCTTTATGCTAACATTTCTTCTATCCTTCATCCTCTTGTCTTCTCATCCATTTCAAGAGCACACTCGTGTTCTTTGAACCTGCATATCCTCTCGAGGGGGCATACTACTACCTCCTCATCATCCTTCCTTATTCTTTTCACACTAGGGAATTTTTTTGACTAACTTTCTTTGACACAATGTGATAAACTACATTGTATCAAAAAAGGGGCAAAATGTAGACACTAGAAATTGTCCTAGACATGTGACTCCTAATTTTTCATCATTTCCCCTTTCATCATTGACAATTAAATAATTTTAATTATTTAATTAATTCATTTCTTACTTTATTTATTCTTTGATTAATTAAATAAATTTTATTTATTTAATTACATCACTAATTAAGTCCCCTTCTTTCTAAAATTAAATTCATCTTTATTTATTTAATTTTTATCCACTTTTCACTATAATTAAATAATTATTTTAAATTATTTAAATTATTCATTAGCCTCTTCTATCATAAAATTTAATAAATTTCAATTCATTTAATTTGGTCGACTCTCTTGAATTTTGAATTAAATCATTATTTAATTCAAAAGGTCGTCTTTCTCACATTCCTCTATAATTAAATAATTATTTAATTATTCATTGGCCACCTCAATTAAATAATTTTTATTATTTAATTTCCTCTCATCCCTTTATCTGTGCCAAAGCTTATCTCTTGTCTCATTCATTTTCCACCCTTTATTAAATTATTTATGATTTAATCTTGACCGTCAATCCTTATTATTTTCCCTAACCTTATTCCTTACTACATCTTTCATTCTTGGCCATTGATAAATTGACATCCAATCTTAACTCTTCATTCAAAATTTTCTTTCCTATAAAAGACTTTGTCATTTCCATTTTGAGAACTACCTACACAAGCTTATGCAATATTATGTGATCTTATGCTATCTTGCTATCAATTCTATCAACATCAAGCCAAGCACATCCCTAGTCATTGAAAATTTTCAATATTTTGCTTTTTCATTGTCATTAGGCCTATTTACATACTCAAAAATATGAGGGAAGTTATCATATTCAAGAAAAATGGAGAAGTGAAATGAAGGTGAATCAATAGTGGCATGAATATTTTATGGTAATATTGTTTTATGTTTTATGTTTTATGTATTTATGCTTATTTATGCTTCATTTTTTATTGGGGTTTGATTTATATGCATTGCTTCCTAACCTTGATAATTTTACCCTGATTACAAATAAGTAGGGGGTTCATGGGTATCTTGGATAGGGGTGATGAGATCTTGTGGGGGATTAGGATCATGAGATGGAGATGAAGGGATGCTTTGATCTTAACTTGGGATAGGATCATGGGATGATGTAGATGATATAATGTTCTCTTGAATATGAATTGGAGGGGTGTTTTGATTATGGGAGGGGAGAGGATCATTAGATGGGGTGGAGGGTGTACTTTGATCTTGATTTAGATAGAGGTCATGAAATGGAGTGGAAGGGGTATTTGGATCTTGAGATGGGAAAGTATCATTAGATGGGATGGGAGGGATACATTGTTCTTGATTATAAATGGTATCATGAGATGGAAGGGGATCATATGATAAAGGAGAATGGGTTCCTTGATATTTATATGGAGGGGAATCCATGTTATCATGCTTTGGATTGGAGGATTGAAAAAAATAATTTGATGTGGATGGTGTGATGGAGGAGGAAGGTTAGAGGGATGGACTGGTAGAGGATTGATGAGATTTAGGGGATTGGGATTTATCTTGATGTGGAGGTGATGAAGGTGGATGCATGACATTGGATATATTGCACAATTTTGTTTTTTCATGGGGAATTAAGAACCTTTTGAAATTATTCCTTGGAACCAACCATTATGAGGGACATGAAATGAATTTGATTGGTAATATTGGGGTGATGTGGCTTGTAAGGATATGGGAGATGAAAAGGTGGAATACGAGGTGGAATTTTTCATGGATTGGTAAATGGATGATGAGGATGAAGGGCTTGGAAAGGATGTGGAGATGGGGATTTTGGATGGGGAGTTTTTGTTAAAGGCTTGGTCTCCCTTGTCAAACGAAGGGGAATGGTAAGTAAGAGGGGATGGGTTGGGATTGGATGAAGGTGGAGAGGGTAGAAGTTTAGCATCCATGCCAAGGAGATAGCTAAGCATGGCATACTTATCATTGTTAAAGTAGTGGATGAGGAGATGATTAGTGATGGGATCCCATGAGAATGATATGGGTGATGAGGGTGTGGGTGGGGTTTGAGAGTGACATTGGATGAAGGTTGGAGGATTTTGTCTAATGGATTCAAGGTGATCCACAATATTCTCACTATCATCATAGGGATTAGGATATGGGTTCATGATAGTAGATTGGGTTAGGATAGGTGAAGGTGGATTAGAATAGATTAGGTTGGATGTAGGATAGCTTAAGTGATTAGACATGGTGAAGGGTTTATTAGAGATGAAAAGTTTGGGATTGGTTTTGTATGGGGATATATTAGGGGTGGATTGGATATATGCTAGGGGATGATTAGGACAAGATGGTTGAATAGAAGAATACAATATGAAGATGAAGATGGAGGATGGGATTAGACTTGCGATCAAATTCCAAGACCTTAAAATGATTTGATTTGATTAAGGTTTATTCTCTATATTTAGGATAGGATAATGTTCCTAAGAAAGAGTTGATTGGATTTTATACATTTGACAACTATACTTAAGATAGGATAATGTTCTTAAGCAAGTTTGGATTGAAGATGAAATCAAGTTAAGGTCTTGATTTTTGATTGAGAGATTGGATTTGAAATGGATGATATTGGATTAAGGATAAGATCCTTAGATGAAGGATTTGTATGATGATGAAAGGATATGATGTATGAAGGAAATTAAGTCCTTAACCAAATGTTAATGTTCAAATGATGGTTTTTGATTAAGGATTGGGATTAGATGTATGGTTGAGGTAGGTATATGGATAATAGATGATTGGATTTTTGATGAGGGTGGATGGATTAGATTAGGATTTGGTTAAAATGGTATTAGGTTTGAAAGGGGGATTAGATTAAGATGATGATGAAGGATGAAGATTGAGGATGATAATGAAGGATGGATTAAGGATGATGGTGGATAGAGGATATTATGAACAATATTAATGGTGAAAGTGGATAGTGATTATGGAGGATGATTAGGATAATGATTAGGACCTCAAATGAATTGTGAAAATTAGGCTTAGGGTTCTAAATGAAATATTAAGGATGGGTTGGATATAGATTAAAGGATGATTTGGAGAAGATGGGTGATTAGAATTATTAGGATTAAAAGAAATGATTAGGATGAAAATGGATGATTAGGATGATAAGGGATGATTATGATGAGATAGGGGGTGGTTAGGATTAGAAGGGATGATTAGGATGGAAATGAAAACATGATTAGGATGTGAATGATCTGGTTGGGAAGAAGTGGCTAGGATGGGGTGAGGGGTTTTCTTTCTTGACTAGGGGATAGAATTGAAATAACAAAAAATAAACAAAGTGGCCAAGTTTGATGGATTTTTATAGTGTATGTTCAATCCTTAGCCCCTTGGTTGATTTTTTTTCAATGGTATTTAAAAAGAAGATAATTAAAGCAGTTGCAAAATCCTAAATTATTTAAGTGGGATTATAACTTATTGTAAGCTCACCACCCAAGAAAGCTTGGGTTAATACTCCTTGATACTTGGGTGGAGCACTGGAGAACCGTTTCACGCAAAGGTGGATAGGTAGAGATCCAGTGGAACATGGTCATCAACGGATGCCACAGGTTCACCTTGTATCTCTCCTCAAGAACTATCATAGTTCACCATGAGGATTTCTATCTCAACCTAAGGTCGTATGTGGTGAGTAACTTTAGGGTACGATTCTCATCCCTTGTACCAAACTAAGCTATAGTTGGAAGGTCTTAATATAGGATACACAAGGTTGCTAGGGAGTCCAATATATACCTTAAGGGTACATGAGGCCCAAATCTATGGATGAAAGGGAACAATGTAAAAAAACTAGGAGGAAAGGGTAACCCACTCTCCACCTTCACTTCTCCAAGGTATAAAGTTCTTGGAGGCTTAGCCTAAATTGAAAAAATTCCACTTCCAAGAGAGGCGTCTTTGGATTCACCTCCCACTCTTTATACTTCTTTAGAACATGGGAGTTGTGGTTGTCCCCTAGGATGATGAAAAACCTAGGCATACCCCATAAAAGGAATGATCCAAGTGTTTTGATCCCCAAGATTGCATGAAGCATGAGAGAAAAGCATACACACATTGGGTTCCTTGGGATAAAAAGAAAAATAAAAAGAGTAAGTGATGTTTTTGATCCTCAAGATCACACTAGGTGCAAGAGGAGAGCATACACACAACTTAATCAAAGACACATCAAAAAAAAGTTCATTAACCTTCATAAACAAAATGTTCCTAGATTAGTGCAAAAAGAAAGCCTTGGGCAAGTGGATCTGCAAGAAATATGTTAGTGGTTTGATAATTTTTCCTTTGAAAATCAATTTCAAGCTACAAAAAAGGTGGTTAGATGATAACATGATCAAATAAAAAGATTGTTAGCATGAAGATAAGCATAGATATGTGATGATTTGTTCTTTAGATGAGCATTAGAGACCTACAACATGCATTAGTATCCAAAAATAGAGATTAGATACAAAGAACAACTGACAGAAGACTTAAAGATGCATTTTGAAACCTAGGTGAAATTTTGCAGATAAAGATGGAATTTTGTTAAAACAAAGGCGCCATTTTGTGAATAGAGGTGTAGTTTTGCAAATTGGACCAAAAAGATAGTTTTTGGGGGTAAAAATTTGATGTTTATCAGATACCCAATTGAGAAACAAACCTAAAAATGAAAGTTTTGAGGCATAAAACACCTGAGAAACACCAAAATATTTCCCCTAAAATAGAGGTGCAATAATTTTGAACAAAGGTGCGACAATTTTGCACTTAGGCGCCACTTTGCAGAATGTGTCAGAAAATGACCCTTAGAAGTCAAAAAATGAAGTTTTGCACTAACCCAGATGGGGAAATGGATAGATGAACATGTGGGGAACCTAAAAACATGAATATATAGCCAAAATATGTCCCATAATGCAATTAAAATGAGCTTAAAATGAAGAACATCCTAGGTGACCTAGAAAGGTTGTATGAAACCCTAGTCTCACACAACTTTAAAAAAACCTAGCTTAATCATGCAAATGATGGATGAACCTACAAAAAAAAAGTATTAGGAAAATTAAGACCTACAAAACAATATGATAGAAGCCAAAATAACCCTAGATATAGGTCAGAATAATGAAAGAAGTGTTCGGAAGCAAAAGTGCAATAGTTTTGAATGTAGGTGCCTTAGTATTGAATCTAGGCATCATAATCTTGCACTTAGGCACCATTCTGTGTAACAGAGGTGTAATTCGATAGTGATTGCCTGAAAATGGTCCTTGTAACCTCAAAACTTATAAAAAATTCAAGAAATGTTAGAATGAAGGGTGGGAAGCCACTGGGCATGCCAAAATCAAGATGTGAAAGATGTATATGAAAGGAAATAGATGAAAATGAATAAGAAATAAGCACAAGAATTTTATACCTTCATTGCTCCTTCCTATTCATGGATTGAACTCACAAGACATACCCTTGTCTTGTAGATTTTCTCCAATGATTGAAGGGATGTGGTTGCTCAATATTTTAGCATGATGATGGTATGATGAAGATGGATTTGAGGGGAGATTTGGATAGCATAAGGATGATATTTATGTGTGTTGTAAGAATGAGATCCAAGGCCTCATTATATAGAAATTTGGTGAGAGGAATCAAGGGCTAGGGTTGAGATTGATTGAGAAGGTGAGGTTTGGATCAAGGATGAGGATTGATTAGCCTTGTGACAAGTGACACAAGATGGAAATGGGTGAAATGGGGAGGTGTGATCACACATGTGTGAGCACACATTGGGAAGAGAGGCATTAAATTTTTGTAAGAGGTAGGGTGGTTTGTGTGAGAGATAGGGTGACTCATAGGGTAGCTTATGTAAGAGGTTAGTGGGGGTAGGTGAGATGTAGGAATTTAAAATTAGGAAATAATGGTAATGAGGATTAGGGATGATGGTTAGATGAACTAATAAAATATTAATTGATTAATGATGATATGTTGAGTTAATAAACCAAGGGTTTACTAACTTGAGTGGAGTTAAAAGTTGGAGAATATGATAATGATGATTAGGATGCCAGGGATAAGGTTAATTAATCAAGGATTAATTAACCTAAGAAAGGTTAGGGGATTTAGAGGAATAAGGATAAAGGGTAGCTTTAATTAAATAAATATGGATTTATCTAATTAAAGGTGGTGGAATATAAGGGTAATGGGGAAATTAATTAAATAAATAATGAATATTTATTTAATTAATTATTAGGATAATGGGAATAGGTTAAATTAAATAAATAACAAGTATTTATTTAATTAAATATTATTTTGGGTGACTACACACAATTATACTGAGAGGGGGGTGAATCAATATAGGACTATCTTTTATTTTTTCAAATTAACAACCATGGTAACTTAAAATACATAGTATCAAAAAATAAGAACACACAATTTACATCTAAAATATTTTAACATAAAACCATAAAATAAGGATTGCTTGATATAGTGTCCAAATCTAGTCAACAAAATAAAATTCTTTTATAACAAGTTTGTAGGAACAACCCACTAAGATACCAATCCCCACCATTGATCAAAAAATCAACAAGAGACAACAATCTCTTTAATATGAGGCACCAACCATGTTGGAAATTTGAAATAGATTGATAACCTAAGGAAATTTATAAGATAAATTCAAAGCTACATAAACTAGAATAACATAAACAATGCAAACCAATGACTTTGAGAGATATGGAAATCAGGATGATAAAATTACATTGAGAGTTTCCAAGATTTAAAATACAAGATAGGTGGTGATTTTATATATAACTAATGAGAGGATGGAGGTGGAAAATCAACCAATAGGAATTAAACAATGAGAACCACCAAAAGTGGGAATGGTCCTCTCTTTAAGGATGGGGAAACCACATTGCCTTATCTTCTAGTTACTAAATAATAAACTTACTTTATTATCCTTAAGAAAAATTAATAAAAGTGTAAGAAAAACCTATGACTAAGGGAAAATAAATCATACCACTAGGAAAACAAAAACCTACACTAGCACCCCCTTAAGTGTAGCTTAGGAGGATGCAAAAGATGATGGGTTCCAAAAAATAAGGCCATGTTAGGTACCCATGTACATATCAAATTCCACCTAAAGAAGAAGAAGCACCCCACACAAATAGAGATTGAACACCCCTTAAAATAAAGTAGAAGAGAAGGACTAAGTAGCCCCCCCAAAGAGGAAAACAATTGCACCCCAAGAAAAAGATCACAAATGAAGGAAATTTCTCTCAATGAAGGCTTGGTGAATACTTTCAGAGTTTTATTTGATGTTGATTAGTAGCTAAGATCAACGATGTTCTCATGAATCAACTCCCAAAAGTAGTAAATGTGGATCTCAATGTGTTTGGTCCACTAATGATGGATCATATTGCAAGTGATTTGAATCACACTTTGATTGTCATGAAAGATAACTATGGGATTCCAAAAGGGAATGCAAAAATTAGTGAATATTTTATGAAGTTAGATAGCATCAGTAGTAGCATTATATTCTCCTTTATACTCAAGGTACGTAGATGAAATAACAATAATAGATTGCTTCTTTCTTGACCAACAAAATGGAATGAAATTAAGGGAGGAGAAATACCTTGAAGTAGACTTGCAATCTCGAGAATCACTTACCTAATATAAATTTGTGTGTCCCACCAAGTCAAAATTCATGCCCATTGCATAGTGAATCCAATAATTATGAGTAATCTTGATGTAGTGAAGAATCCACTTAGCTACTTTCTAGTACAACTCATGTGGCTCTAGCATGAATTGAGAGACCATGCATACAACATATGAAATGTTGTGTCTTGTGTGATTTAGATAGATGATACTACCAACAAGTTGTTAGTACAAAGTGCCATCCGCCAAAGGTGAAGAACACTTAGCCTCAAGTTTGACCCTTGATGGAAATGGAGTCTATGTAGGCTTAGAATTAGCCATGTGAAACCTGTGGAAAATATCAAGTGTGTACTAAGGATGTGCAAGAGAGATACTTGAGGAAGATTGAGTGGTCTTAATCCCAAATAATTAGTGCAATAAGCCCAAGTCTAACATCAAAAAGTGATCATGAAGGATAGTTTTCACTACTCGAATGGTGGATGAGTGACTTCCTTTGATAAAAAAAGTCATCAACATATAGAGAACCAAGAAAGTGTATCATCCTATTATAGAATGTAGATATTAGGATTAGAATAACATCAAGTGAACCCAAATTTAAAAAGGAAAAAGTCCATCTTGGCATACCAAGATCAAGGGGCCTATTTGATGCCATAGAGAGACTTTTGAAGAGGGAAAACATTAAAGGATCTTATATAAACCTATGTGGCTACTCCTTGTATATATCCTCTTAAAGTTCACCATGAAGAAAATAAATCTTCAAATCCATCTAATGAACTTTTCATATATGAGCTATAGTGATAGAAAGGACAAGGTGGATGTAATTCATTTTGGTGATTGGTGAAAAAGTCTTAGAGCAGTCAATCCCAATAATCTAGAAGAATCCTTTTGAAACCAAGCAAGCCTTATTCTTATCAACCAACCCATTTCTTACCAATTTTTTTGATAGATCTACTTGCATCAAACAAGTTTCCTTTCCTTAGAGAGTGGGACAAGATCCCAAGTGTGGTTCCTCTCCAAGGAACTGAACTCTTCCTACATAGCTACATCCAACTTGGGTATACCAAAAGCTTCTCAAAAGGTTTGTGGATTATAATTTGAGTCAAGGAAGAGATGTGGATCCGTATAAAATTATGATCTTGTTCTTCTATGATCTAAAGGATCTCCTACCAAAAAATCTATTATATACAATGACTAATGATCCTAAAGAGGCCCTAGGACTAGAGAAGGTGGAGAATCAAGAGAACAATAATCATCCTATGAAGGAGGGCTATGTGAACCCTCATTATCGTTGTCATTGTCTGAAGTGGAGGGAGAAGACTCCTCATGAAGATCATAAAATATTATGATCCTCTAAAGAACTACCATCATGATTCAAGGACTCTAATCCAATGTTGTTTGGAGAAGTGGTAAGAGAATAATTGGAAGGGCTCTCCTCAATATAAACACTCCTCTCAATGAGCATCTCATGTAAGGTAGGATGAATAAGCTTGTAGAATTTGACATCATCTAGGTATCCAACATATATTCAAGGCTTTATCTATGGATCCATAGCCTTTCATTTCTCTACTAGAATGTGGGATCATGTACAAGATTGATACACTTTGAAAGGTGGAAAATTGTTTTCTTCTTCTCTAGGGTTTAAGACCTAGAAGAACAATCTTCTTTAACTTTAAATCAAGAACAAACCCTTCAGATCTCAATGCAAAGGAGAAAGAGATCTTACAAGAGGGCTATCATAGGGGCTAAATATAAGATAATAAGGGGTTCACCACCAATTTTACACTTGGAAAGACATATGAAATGTAAGATACAACACTAAACACTAATTCAATGAAATGACCTACAAAATGACCAAGAAAAGTAAATGAAATAGCATAGAAAGGTACAGAAAGGACAGTGTGAATTTGAAAATCTAGAGATAGCTAGAAGGAGCCCTGAAACACTGTAATTTCTACCTTTAATGCTGAGGGGGACTCATTCACCAAGCTGGGTGAATTAGTTGAAAATATGGGTTTCTATGTTGGTAATTAAACCTTGAAATAGAATGAAATATGAATGGAGAATGATGAATGAACAAAATGTGATGTTGTAACTCACCAAACCCTAGCACTAAGAGGCTACAAACATGTATGAGATGGCTCCAATGGATGTAGATCTTAACTCTTTCTTGAAGGTGATAGATCTTGAATGAAATGCTTGCTTGAATCATAAAATCCTACATCACAATTGTTAGTTGAAAAACAAACATGATACATAAAGTCCTTGACATGATGATTGGTGCTTGAATGCTACTCTAGAAAGCTTGAAAATATTCCCTTGAATGCTCTTGTGAATGTTTGAATACTCTTGTGAGCTCAACTTTGCTATATGCATGAATACTTGAATGCTTGTTAGGATAAAATGAGTGAAAGAACCTTGTATTTATACTTAACTATGTAAGAATTCCCAAAATTACAACACTACAAGCCGACATCAAATCTAGGAGGATAAAATCTTGCCAAGAAATTGAATTAATTTTGATTTTAGTCCAACAAGACTCATTCACACAAGGTGGAGAATGAGTCCCATTAGGCATAATTTATGGGTCCATTTTTAAAATCCTTAGAAATGTGTGAAACTAGGTTTGAGACCCAAAAACCTAGGTGGGACTGATTCTCCAAAGGTGGTGAATGAGTTCTAGATCACTAAATATGGGTCATTCAAGCCTAGAACACCTAAATTATGATTGGCTAATGATTGGTGTTGTGATTATCCTCAAAAAAATGCAATAAATGAGGCTTATGGATGCAAAATAAGGCCAGTTAAGCATAAAAAAGCCCAATTATTAATGAAAAAGCTGAGAAAAGTGTGAAAATGTCTTACAACACTTCACAACACTTTAAAATAAAGAAAGATTAAGATTTCATTTGATTAAAAAGAGGTTTATTAGGTTTAGTTAATTAATAAAACCTTATAAAAGTGTGAAAGTGAGTTACAACACTTCACAACACTTTAGAAAGGTACCATTTAAATTCATTAGTTCACAAGGGCCCAAGACCTAATGTGAATGTTTCAACCACACTACAACACTAAATCAAGGCAACATTAGGCTCAATTCAGCAAGCATGGCCCAAACAAGTGTGAAAATGTCCCCAACTATATTTTTTCACACTAAATTTAGCCCCCACTTTAGTGAGAGGATGAACTTGCTTCAAAATCACACTAAAGTAGACAAACATGCATCAAGAGGGGTCCAAGTGCACCCATTCTAGTAAGATAGGAGGACAACAATCAAAAGGGGTGATCAAGCCCCCAACATCAAGATTTCATGGAAAACCAACATAGGCACAAAAGAAAACACATGTAAATGATATGAAGAGCATCATAAAGGCACCAAAATACACTACCAAAGACAAAAAAGAAAAGGTAAAATAAAATAAAGGAGGTGGATCAAGCTTCGACTATTTTTCCATCACGATGTGGATCAGATCTAGGTTGTTTGTCTAAAAAATGCAAGCCCACTCTAAGGCAAGAAAACTCCTGGTTGTCCGTTAGGTGAGGATCCAAAAGAGGTGAGATACATACACACATGAATGGTATACACTCACACTCACACACAAGTGTCTAATGGAAAGTCATGCCTCGGTTGGGCTTCCCATCATACCATACCAAAGTTACACCCCCTGATAACTTTAATAAGGAACCATCCAAAATTAGTTTTTGAGCTTCATGAGACAAGCAAAAATTTGTATGCTTGGAGCTCATGAAAAAATAAGATGGCTCTACAAGGATGCAAGTTGTGTTATGCAAGGTGGCCATATATTTTAAAATAGAAAAAAAAAATAGGGAACGTTCAAAGGAGTCTTGCTGAAGTAAGTAAATCTAGGGCATTGAATAAACCAATGTACCCATTCACTGATGAAGGTTATGGCCTCTCTAATCAATCTATAACCAGCATCTCCTGTAAGTCAGTTAATGATGACATATAGAAATGCATCATTAACCCTCCTGTAATGTGACTCAAATGTTTGCAAAGTAAGCTAATCATAGTGATCCCATACATTCTTTTGTCCTTGATCCCCTCCCAATATACCTACTGCATTGAGTCTGAGAAAGATTCCCCTTCTAACAGCTACATAGATTACATAAGAGTTCATGAAGAAACTCTTGGTTTCTCTCACTCTAAGTATCTGATTATGTATACAATCTGACACAATCATAGGCCAATCAAACTATTTCCTACCATCAAGGATGGTTTGGATGAATGGGAACATCCATTATTTAAATTGGGAGGCATCTCTCTTCCCAAACACCCTAGAGAGCATCATTATTATATCTGAAATCTCCTTGTAGAAGTCTAACCTTTTAGGTTGGTTAGGAAGCTTTTCCAGAGACTTTTTCTCAACTCTCATCCAACTCTTGTTCATATGAGTTATGTTAGTCTCCTTCTTATCACTATATAATTTGAGAGCTTCTACTTCATTGAGCTACCTAGGATTTTGTGGAACATGAGCATTGAACATAAATCTAATCATTTGGGGTGTTAAGTCAATAATAACATTCCCCTGCAAATCCATACATTACCTAGTGATAGGATTGTATTCCCCAGCAACAATCATTATCAATTTAGGACATTGGACCAATAGGGGGAAGATGGCAACATGTGTTAGTCCAGATTGGACAATTCTCTATGTCCTTCCTATTACATCTTCACCAAATGTCTCCAAGAGAAACTCCTCGTAACTGAATGAGCCCAAGTCAGTATCAGTGATGTCCACCCAATTAGAATCAACCTTCCTAGTTGTGAGAGTAGCTTCCCTGTGTTTGTATCTCAGAGTGTAAGGGAGCTACTCCACCTTGATCTTCTTCACCTTAGCTCCTTGTCTTGAAGTTTCTGCTAGTTGGCTCCTTTGAGAAGCCTCTTCTAATGTCCCTAACATCTTCTAATCTCTATAATAAACTCCTGTATTAGATGAACAAAACCATAAAAGTAAATACATCAACCAACATCCTCCTCTAACTCTTTAGGGAAACTTTCATACTTAGCCAAATTTCAAACTTCATTAGAGGCAGAGCCACTGAAGAACAAGGAATAGGGAACTATTTCAGCACAAAGCGGGATTGGGACCGGAACCAGGATGAGACCGTTCGAAGTCAGAATTGTAATAGAAACAACACTGAAACTAGGATCGAAACAGAAATTGAACCCAGAACTAATCGCTAGTTCCGAGTTCATCCTCCACTCCAGTCCTGGCTCCGTTTAAGGACAAGTATGAAGACCAAAATCCAAAATGACCGGAATAAGGATCACTTTAGGAATGAACCTCAATGGAAAACATCCTCAGGATGAGTTCATTCCTAAGTCCGCTTCCACCAGTTTAATATGAAAAATGGAGCACATTTTCTAAAGACATGGTCACACAAATCTAAGGACTTGGGTCCAATGGGTTTACAAGGAAATCCAAATAGAGGGGCTTAACCCCACCTTCTAGCCAAAAAAATACCAAGCTAAATCCTAAGACAAAATATTTTGTAAAAGTCATCGAGCAAACCCTAGTTTGCACAACACGTCAACTTAGAAAATTAGGGCATCACAAAATTGACATGGAAATCACAGAATTGACAAGGAAGAATGATTAGAAGGGTCTTCAAACAAAACCAGAAGCATTTAACATGCAGAGGACCCAACCAAATGAAACCCTAGTTAGAAACTAGGGCATGAAAAAATGCACCTGTCACGAAAGCGACAACAAATGGAAAAAAACAAACAGAAAGAAGGAAAACAAAATGAGGAAACATAAAAACACAAAAAAAAAACCAAAAGAAAACAAGAAACGAGCGAAGATACATAGAAAAATATTCTATGAACACGCTAAAACATGATAGGAAAGAACACGAGAAAGAAAAGACAAAGCAAATGGGAAAAGAAGGGAAAAGAAACCCCACCTCAAAATGCTCACAAGGAAAGACTAGAACTTAATGAAGATTCACTCACCGACACACCCCCACAATAAAATGGCCCCTCACAAATTTCTCCTAGCTTTGGCTCACTTAAACGACTTGGATAACAAAGATAATGATCCAATTAAGCACAATTAATATTTTAAAATCATTTTGCATGTGTGAGGAGGCTACAATTAATGTCGTAAATGTGGTAGGTCAGAGGCGAAGCAATCAACGCTAATGAACTGTTAACTTGAGTGAACACTAAAAGCAGGGCAGACACAGACTCAAATTTGGAACAGAACAAGAAATTTTTTGACAAGCTTCTTGTCAAACTCTGAACCCAGCTGCAGTCCCATGAAAAAGACAAAAAACAAAAGGAAACAGAAGCGAGATCGGGACCAAAACCAGAACTGGGACTTTTGCAAAGTTCCAAATTTGGTTCCAATTCTAGTTCCACTCCCAACAAAGGAACAAAAAATGAAACAAAGACAACAAACACGATGGGAAGCAAGACCAGAACAAAACTGGACCTGACTAGAACACCAACGGAAACAACAACACAGAGCAAAGAAGTGGAGTCAGAATTTGGGCGGGAGCAGAATTTGGAAATTTTACAAAGTTCCAAGTTCACTTCCAACTCCGCTTCCACTTTCGCTCTAGAAAAAAAACATGCAAGGAAAAAAACAAACAACTCAAGGGAGCAATAGACTTGAGAGTGCAAGACACACCAACAAACAAAGAAAAGAACAAAGAACGAAGGTAGATGTGAAACCAGAATCAAATCCAGACTTGGAACCAAACAAAAGTTCCAAGTCCGGTTTCCATCCTGACTCCACTTCTAGTAGACAAAAAGAAACAAGGACTTAGGAGAAAATCAAACAACTCCTAAGACCCAAAGAAAATACGAGGGACAAAACAAAACAAAAAGGGGGAACCCATTTTGTTCCAAAATAAAATCAGGGTGGTTATGCAAGGCATAACATCTTCCTTAATTTTTGCTTGACTTGTTTGGCCTCAAGATAGACTGCTAAGTGATGCAAAACTACTTCAAGATCAAGGCCTACCATATCTATATATGACCATGCAAAGTTAGATTTTCTCTCTTTAAGGAATGCTGCAAGGTTCTTTTGTTCTTCGTCTAATAAGGATTCAACATAGAAGGTGATCTTAGGTTCTTCCTTTGTTCCCACATTGACTGGTGTAGCCTTTTCTGGTAGTAATGTTGACTTCTCTAGATGCATTTTGGTAAGGGGGAGATTGAATCCTTCATGCTTGGGTTCCTCAGGGAGGTTTTCACCATCGAATGCATCCTTTGTTTTACTATTTTTGGATCAAAGAGCACCACTAGGTGTTTTTCACTCAAGGATTTGCATGTTAATTGTATTTCACTTATTTTATGAATGAAGGATTCAATCGTCTCCCCATAGTATGCCCCTATATCAAGCTCTATGTAAAAGCCTACTTTATGATCTACCCATGGTAAGTTGTCTTGGAGTCCCATGAATTCTAAGATCACTTCATTGTTTTCGAATAAATCTAGAGTTGGTGGTCCTTATTGGTCTATATCAATGAGTTGTGGGTATACCAAGCATATTTCAGTTGGTTGGTTGTTTGAGATTAAGGATGTTATGGATATCATGAAGAGTGAGTTGTTTTAAAATAAGTCAACAACATCAAGAGGAAAGTAATCTAAGGTAGTATCACGTGATGTAGGTGACCAAGAGGAAGCATCAACTAATTTAGCAGAAATACCTTTGCCAATAAGTGTGACCTTGCTAGTAGTACAACCTAAGCCAAGATTTTTTAGTCATTTCTCAATAACGATGGGTTCTAGTAAAACATTATCATTATGTCCTAGCTTCTCATTCTTGTTATACCCCATGCTTGGCATTAGTTGTAGATCTTTGTTGTCATCTTCCATGGGAAGAACAGGAACAAGTCGTTCATCTTGATAGAGGATTTTAGAGATATCTTGCTCATGGACATCTTCTTGATTCAAATCTCCCCACTTGGTGAAGGTAGTGGCTACCATCTTGATTATTTCTGGTTCTTTGGTGCTAGATGTTGGTTTCCCATGGTTTTGAGGAGAAATAGCTAACTCTCCTAAGATAAAGGTGTCTTTCAATATTTTGTAGGTTCCACAACCATCATCTTGGATTACGGCTTTGAAAATGGGTATGCTTTTCACAATTGGTACTTGTGATGTTGAGGTAGAGGCTAGAGATGATGGGTCAACAAATGAGCTTGTTGGTGTAGGTCCTTCATCATTTTTGGGTATTTATGAGATTTTGTAAAATTTGTCCTCAAGGCTCTTGCAATAGTAGACAGGCTCAAGATCTCCATGGATAGTGATTTCTCTACCCTCAAAAGGAAACTTCATTCATTGATGATAGGTTAAGGCTATGGCTTTCAAAGCATGGATCCATGGTCTACCAAGTAGAATGTTATAGGGAAGATCAAGATCAAGTACTTGGCATGTAGTTTCTGCAATGAGAGGTCCCACTTGGATAGGGAGGGAAATTATTCCTTGTGATACCCATTCTTGATCGTCATATGCTCTGATGGTGGTACTCTTTGTCTTCTCAATAGTATCTTTTGAATAGCCTAGATGCTTGATCAACTACAAGGTACAAACGTTTAGACTAGTACCTCCATCTACCAAGACTCTTTTGAACTTGTTTTTATGAATGAAAACCTCAACGTGTAAAGGACGGTTATGAGATGGTTGCGATGGTAAGTTCTATTTAGTGAAGGTGAGAAGATGGCTAGCAATATGCCCTACCATAGCTTGAAACTAATTGGTATCAATGTTCTCAGGAATAGAGGATTCAAAGAAGGATTTTTCTAGTATTTCTCTATGCGCAAGGGATAATCTCAAAAGTTCCAAGATTGATATCTTAGTGGGGGTCTGTTTGAGTTGATATACAAGATTGTACTTGCTAGGATTAGATGCAAGCAAAGTAGGTTGTGTCCTAGACTGAGTGGGAACGGCTCCTTGAATGGTTATTTTTCCATGTCTTGTGGTGACACCACATTCCGTACTAGCTCCTTTAATGGTGACAATAGTGATAATGCTACCATAGGAAGCAACTACATTGGAATAAGTATGTTGAACATTAGTGTAATCCTTAGCTTTTCCATGGTTGTTAGCTTTGTTATGATCAAGCATAGGGGTCTTGTATATCTTGAGATCCTAGTTTCTAGATGGTACCTCAATAGATATGGTATCATTCTCTATGAGATATTGGATGATATTCCTGTGTTTAATGTAATTTTCTATTTTATGTCCTTTGATTTTATGAAATTCATAGAGATCGTGCTCATTGTACGGGCATGTGCAGGATCATGATGGGCCAAAAAGTGGCAATATGATGGGTATTTGTAGGGTATGTGGTTGACTACTTTTTTTTTACCCAAAATTAATGAAATGAAAAGGGTTTTTAAAGGAGATTCTCAACTTTCCACCAATATAAATTATGCTTTAGTTTGAATTAAATAATTAATTATTATTCATTTTCTATTTGAATTACGACTAAAGTCCTAATTGATAGG
The DNA here is from genome assembly GCA_007258455.2 of Sequoia sempervirens. NCBI lineage: Eukaryota > Viridiplantae > Streptophyta > Pinopsida > Cupressales > Cupressaceae > Sequoia > Sequoia sempervirens. The sequence continues at coordinate 23,865 of VDFB02042287.1, forward strand.
CTGATTGAAAAACATCTATAGCTTTCAAACAGTATCACATTTTTTGAATCCAAAACATGTTTCACATTCTATGCTTTGTATACTATAGGATTAAAAAAAATAAAATTGAATTTCATCAAGTTTTCACCAAGTTAAGGTGGTTAGACGTATGAGTTTTTATATTTTTTAAAAGTTGTAATAAAAAAATCATAATTAATTATTTACTTGGAAAAAAATTACAAACAAATATGTATCACATCAGGACATGAGTCTTCTACTTATATCTAAAATATTATAAAAAAATAGTATCATTTTATTTTGGTTAGGGTGGTCAGACAAACGCCTACTTCTTATTTTTTCCCTGAAATTTAAGTACTACTGCATTGGAATTTCAAATTTTCACCAAATAGATTTTGTTTTTAAAAAAATAAACCTAGTATTTTAGAAACTACATTCAATTTGGTACAAATTCCATTCTTACATATTTTTGAAATAATATAGATAACTTATTCAAATTTTTATGTCAAGTTGCCTAACTCTGATTTTTCTAAATTTTTTGCCACTTAAGGGCCTGTTTTTTCCATGATGATCCTGCACATACCCGTACCAAGATGGATTTTCTTGGGGTTCTTGGTAGTGTTCAAAGTTAGGAAGTGTGATCAAATTTGACTCTACCAATTTCTTCATGATTGTTTCGATGGGTTCCGACAACTATTTGTACTTTCATTTAGGATAAGTGTTCCTGTTAGCGGTTGGCCTTGGTTGCATGATGATGTTATTGATATGATTGTTCTAAGGTGGTACCATTTGTTGCATAGCTGGTTGGATACTAGTAACTTGATTGTGGTTGGGTCTAGGAGCATTTAGTATGACCTTAGCATCTACTACACCGTCATTTGTTACATTTTTGTTCTTATCCCATACACGAAGTTTCTCATTTGAACTGATTGAAGGACAATTGTATTTGTAAGCTTGAGTATTTCCTTATGAGATTAGGGCTCGTTCAATTTTAAGGGATCTTGGAACATGTTCATCATAGGATGTGATGCATTGCATTTTCAAGTGGAATGATAGATTCAGATCAAGGTTGGCTATGATGATCCCCACTTGTTGTTTGTCAAGAAGAGGCCACTTATTTTTACTAGCTCTTTGTCTCCATCGTTGTAAGAAAATTTTAAAGGTTTCTCCTGGATTTTGTTTGAGAGTGTACAACCCTTCTAGAATAATGTCCATGTCAAGATTAAAGGAGAAGTGATCGATAAGTTTTTTAGTGATTTCTTGGAAATTTTTGATACTAGGAGGCAAACGAGAGAACCATTCCATAGCAATACCTGTTAAACTCCAAGGAAAGAGGTGCATTAGATATGAATCATTGTAAGCCACTTCCATACACATGATGTTGAATTCTTTGATATGGCCAACAAGACTTCCTTTCCCTTTGTATTTATCAAATTTAGGGATTTCAAAACTAGGAGGGAATGGTACCATTGCTATGTTTCGATCAAATGGGTAAGGACACAAGTTCTGTGTATGAGGTTTCTTTGTCTTTCCCATGACAAGGTCCTACATTTCTTGTGAGAGTGCTTTCATTTGTAATGTAGGATCATCTTGTGGATTGGGTGGAGGAACATATGGTGGAATGAGAGATGAGTTATATGGGATGTATGAAGGTGTGAGATTCTATGAAAGTGATGAATATGTTCCCGATGCGATCGGATTGATGATGTTTGTATGAGGAAAATAGGATCCTTCTTCTTGTTGTTGGGCATACTGCTGAGCTAGTAAGGATTGTTGTTGAGCTTGCTATTTTTTTTGTGCCACTACGGATTTTTTTGGGCCTATTGTTGTTGTTGTGCTAATAAAGCTACTGGTTGTGCTTGTTGTTGTTGTGCGGCTTGTTGTGTTGCTAAAGCTGCTTTCTGAGCTTGTTGGGCAATGGCCACTTGTTGGTGTTGATATTGCTATTGAGCTAAGGCTGCTTGTTGAGCTTGATGTTGTTGTTGTGCTAATGTTGCTTGTTGATCTTATAAGGCTACTTTTTGTGCTTCTTGTTGTTGTTGTGCTAAGGCTGCTTGTTGAGCTTGGTGTTGTTGTTGTGCTAATGTTACTTGTTGAGCTTTTAAGGTTGCTTGTTGTGCTAAGGATGCTTGTTGAGCTTGTTTTTGTTGTTCTAGAGCTGCTTGTTATTGTTGTTGTTGTAGGACTTGTTGGTAAGTTTTGTGTGCTTGTTGTAGAGCTAGGGCATGCACTTGCAATGTGGGATCAGGTGGTTGTTGAGATATCTATGAAGGATTAGGAACATTGATGTTTTGAGTGGTTAGTGGATTGGTAGTGAAAGGTGGAGGATTCCCTTGGTTTACCATTCCTTGTAAGATAGTGGATTGAGGGGGAGGAATGTATTTTTGAGGCCATAATTGATTTGGTATAGAAAAGGGAGCTATCGAAAAGGATGATGCCATTAAATTTTGCAATGGAAATGACACACTAGGACCTTGAGTCCATTGATTGAAAAGATTCCCTTGTCCTATGTTGGGAGGATTTCCTTGTATAAACGATGTAAACAAAGGATTTGTGATCAAGGTGTACTCCCAAGATTGATAGAACTCATAACTAAGTGATTTCTTTGTGGTGGATTAAGAGGAGATTATGTGGTAATGGTAGATGGAATAGATGAACCCACTAGAGGGCTAGATAAACATGTCCCCAGTTGCGTTGAGTGTTGATTTTGTGATATGGTATTGACATGCCCTTGTGTACTGCTTTTATTTTTTTTGTCTGTACTACATTGTGTGATGGTAGGTACACTTGTGGTACTCATAGGTGTGGATGAAGAAGGGTTTCCCTAAAATTTTGAAGTGGTGGTAGAATGGTGAAGTTCAATTGGAGTAAGTAGTTGTTTTGAATCTTCGGGAATGGGAGGAGCACTAAAGGTAGGTGTCAAAATAAAAGTGGGAGGTGGAGGATTCATTTCAAGGGTACCCACAAGTGTATTACTTTTGAATGGTAAGGTGTGACCAAAATATTTAACAAGGCTAGTTGCAAGACTAGGTATGTAAATTTTACTTGGCCCTTGTGATGGAGTTGTGAAATCCTGTGTGAAACTTTGTGCTACAAATGTCAAACATATAGGAGCTACACTTTCAAAAAGTTCATGTTCTAAAATTTCTTCCCTAGTGAGCTCAAACAAGTTTTTTGTGGCATCTCCGATTTTGTATGGTCCTGAAGGAGATGATGGTTGTTGTGATGGTTAACATGACTTTTAGGATCAAACTCTAAAGAATTTGGATCACTCAAGGTAAATGTGACTTTTTCCTTTTCCATGATTCTCTTGTGTTGTGATCTCATCTTTACCATAAATTTGATGTCAGCTATGGAAGAGTTGTGTTGAGTTTTGTAATGTTTTAACTCTCTAGTTGACTCAAACCTAGGTAAAAGGGATGCTATAAGTCTTTTGGGAGCAATGATGACAATGTGGGATGAAAAGATGGGTGATGTGGGAAGTGATCTTTGCAAGCATTTTGGGACAACACTTTTGACTTATGTTTGATGTTGTGATGTTGGGATAAATGCTACTAATGAACTTGGAAATATTTAGGGTAGAATTGTGACCTTCAAGATAAACCAGTTCAAAGATGATAACTATCTCAACTAAGTGCATGGAAAATGATACATTTTACATACAAAGTAGCTAAGGTAGCAACTTGGTGTGATGTTTTAAGTCCCAAAGTGTTAGTGTATTTGAAATTTTGCAAAAATAGATGAGATGAAAGATGAAATGTGATGAAGGGGTGAATGTTCTACCCAATGTTGACCTAAAGTAAACCTTTTGTTTTGAAAAAACCACGGTAGTGAGAATGATTCTATACCTCTAAAATGTTCAAATCCTAAAGACTCAATGATTTTTAGAAAACTTGTTGATCTTCAAAAAGTTGAATATTTTGGCTCATGAAGAACATGTATAGGTTGGGGTTTCTTCTTATAGTGCATTCATAAAATTTTATCAACAATATTTTTTGTTTAGATAGAGTGTCTCAATGTGGTTGTTGATTGTTTTTACACTACAATGTCTAATTTTATGATGACGACCAATTGAATTTCATTTGGGGATCTTTACTTTGAGTGAGATCATTTGGGAAAGTGAGATTTTGTTTTGATAAGATGATGCTAGACCCCTAAAATGTTCAAGTCTTAGAAAATGAGAGGAATGAGGGGAATGTTCAAACCTGTTCTAGCTCTTCTAGCTCGTGCATAAAAGTTTCTTAGTAAAGTGTAACAGTTGCAGTAAAAGATCGAAGCCCACTTTTGACCATTCTTTGTTTTATGATTCCTATGTCTGAAATTGTAGGTTGGAGAGTTTCTTCTACGAAGTTTTACATTTTGGTGAATCATTTATAGGAGTTGAGTATCATGAAAAATACAATGACTTTGACTCCAAAAGAATGCAAACAATTCAGGACTATACCTTGAAGCTTGTCTATAAAAGTTTTCTACCAATTTGTTTCTATTTTTGTGAAATGGTCGAAGGTGTTTTTTAAGGGATTTTGGAGTGACATGCCTAAGTCTAAAATTAGGTCCTATAGACTTTGGTTTAGGAATCTTGATTTTTTGTGAAATCATGTGGAAATAGTTTAAGTTTCTGGAAGCAAGGGAGATATTTATTTCCACGCGGGTGGCGGTAATAGGGGCCTTCCAACCTCAATATCAACATGTTCCTCTTCTTCTAAAATGGTTGCTGCATTTCTCCACTATGAGTTTGTTTCCTTGTTTTCAAAAGTGAAGCTTCTCAAACTACTAATGAGATATGTTTGTTCACCATTTATGAATTCAAAATTTGGCTAAATTATAGCACCTGGAAGATTAGCTTGTTCAACGAGAGAAATTGGTCTCCAAATGGTCATGTGGGGTTCATTTGTCAATTTATCTTTGCTTAAGTGAATTTATTTTACCACAAACACTTATCTTTTGATTAGGTTTTCAAACTATATGTTTATGTCAAAAACATCATAACTTTCAAAATGTCTATTTCATGAAAATCATGAGATTAAAGGCACAATTTCCTATGTTGTCTTTGGTAAATATGGGTTTCACATTAATGTCAATATATTTATAAATCACTAAGGATAAATCCTTAGGACAAGCAATAATATCAAGGCTAACTCAAGAAGTCCATATTTAGGCCAAAGTGTTTGAAATTTTGGATAGTGAGTGTTTGTTTTTGGATCATTTTGAAATCAAGAAAAGTGTTAAATTGACTCACAAGCATTACAACCCTATAATAGAAATGGCTATATTTGTTGTATTCCCACTTGGATTTCTCCAGCTCCACTTATTTAGAGTAGATGATTAATTAGAAGCTTGACCACACTAGTTCCCCTCCATGGCACTCACTTCTACGTGTCATCCAAGTTTCAAGTTCTCATGAATCTCTCATGAAAAAAAATTCATCTCTACTAAGAACCACAAATATGTGGGACAGCTTCAGAGGTCTGACCTCTTAACATCAACAAATATTAAGGATTTTTGGCTACTACATAAAGGTTCATAATAAGGGCATCCAGTTTAGGGGGTGCAATGATAAACTCCTTGTGAGAGTTCTCCCAACCCTTAGAACAAGGGATTTATGCATCATAAAGATACTGGGGGAGAGCTATCATGCACCGCTTCCTATTGATTACAATTTTCAATGAAACCAAAAATTTATATAGCGGTTTGGAAGAGCTCGGCTTATGCTCGTTACCTCTTGGGTCATTCCCTTAGGGTGAGTACTTTTTCCCACCAAGGTAGGCCCTCTAAAGGTAAAAAATAGTGAGTAAGTACATCCGTAGTTCGATCATCTTTGCTTGCATGCACAAAGAGAGAACACACGCTATGCCTTTTCTCACACTATCATGGTTTCTCAATTTTAAACCCAAATTGAAAGATGGAGGTAATTTTTTAGACAACCAATGTCACTAAAATGCTTTTGATTCTCAAGATCACTGTGAAGCATGAGAGAAGTGCATACACATTCGAATGACACAAATTGCAAAGAAAATTACAAGACAAATAAAGCACAAGTTTGTTTTAAGCCACAAAGTAATGATGAGTTATTTTTAGAGCGCCAATTGAAAGATGAGTTTGCCTTGTTCAATTTTAATACCAATTGAAAGGTGTGATGTGAGGGTTCATTTTTAGCCAACTTTGAAAGTTCATTTTAAACCCAATGGAAAACTAGTGCGTTGCCTAAAAACTAAAAGTAATAAAGCATGAAATTGGGTTATAATTACCCCAAAGCGTTAAATGCTAGTTACAATTATAGAATGTTTAGATAGAAGAGAATTTATTCAATTTTTCTCCATGCCTTAAAACCTATAAAACCTTGAACATCTACTAATGAAAACATAGTTAGACATCGATTAGTGATCAGATAACCAAAAAGAAATTAAGTCACATGTTGAAAAACAAGTGTAAAGTTTCTTACCCTAGTTGAGCATCGTTGTACATGATGGTGTCCCAGTTTGAAATTTGGGCATCGCTCTGGTGAATTTTAGCATCGCTCTATAGAAAGGGAAACGAGCATCATCACATCGATGTATTGATGGGTGTTGATGTAAACTAGTGTGTCGCAATTTGGATTTTGAAAGCATTGGTCTACTAGGGATAAGCGTCGCCTTTTTCGTTCCACGATATAGTTCAAATTTAATTAAACTTTATCGCTATATTTAAATCAATGTCAACCAATTAAATATGTGTTGTTGTATCAAATTTCTTGGGCATCACTATATGGTGATGCTATTGAAATAACGTTGTTGTTTGTGGTTTAGGCGTCATTGCAACCTGCAAAATAGTAAAAACAAGGATTTCAAGCTAAAAAAACAACTAAATGATCAGTTTTCCCTCCTAGTGCCATAATGTTGATGTGAGGATACTTGTTATGGGTCAAATTATGATTGATCCATGAAGAATCAAAGCATAATTTGAAGCAACCAATACTTGAATCTCAACAAGATCAGTCAATCAAAATTGAAAGCAAACATTTTATCAAAAAACCTAACATGCTAATCTTATGAAAGCTTTAAAAAAAACATCTACTCTAATCCACTAAAATTTATCTTGTTGTGGAATTGGTGTCGCATTGATGTGGACCGATGACCCTTTCCCAATCTCGTGATTGTGAGCTTTTTTCAGTCGATTCTATGGAAGAGAATCAATGAAACCATGATGTTTGGTGTATGAAAACCTAAATTATGCACAAAATGAACATGATGCAAGCTAAGTTACCATGATTTTATGCTGTAAATGATCTAATTATGTAATTGTTAAGCTAATCTAAGCTAATTTAAGCTAAAATGATGCTCAAAGATGAAAACCCTAATTTATTTACAACTAGGATGGATGCATGAAAACCAATAATGAAATCTTGAAGCTAATATGCAACTAAAATGAACTAAAAACAAGCTAAAAAGTGAAAAAATTGAGAGTATTGGTGTGAGTGAATTTAACAACATAAGTTTACAATAAAAGATGGATCCCTTTGTCTCCAAATAGTGATCTATTTATAGGAGAGCAAATGAAGAATGGATGGTTGACATCAAAAAGCTTAATCAACGGTTCAAGATGAAGAGATATGAGAGGCATGGATCATGGATTCTCATCAACATATGAGAATGCGAGGTGAAGATTAATCAAAGGCTCACAATTACCTTAAACAAACACACTTGCTTTTGAAGCTAAGTGAGTTGATTGGAGGAGAGGGAATATTCCATTAGGGTGAGGAAAAAGAGGATTTTACAAATTAAAACAAAGTTTTAATTGTGCAAAAAGGATAAAGAATATTCCATGGGAATATTCCCTTTGATTAGAGGAATAATTAGTTTAATTGCTAATTAAACAAGGTTTAATTTATACAATTAGGGGATTAGAGGAATTAAAAGATATTTATTAAATTATATGATTTAATAAATAGGGGAGGGATGAAATGATATTTAATTAAATAAGATAGGGTTATTTAATTAAATAAGATGACTTAAGAGATTAAATTAAATATTGTGATTTATTTAATTTAATGAGATGAAGTCTTAGTGTGAAAAGAGGTGAATTTACCCAAATTAATTAATTAGGCCAAATAGACGAAAATAATGCAATTAATTAATTAGCTAGGCTAATTGAATTAATTAGGCAAAAGAGGATAGATAAAAAGGAAATGATGTTAATAAATCTGATTTAAGTGTATGACAATGATTAGGACATTTTTCAGTGTCTACAACTTCAAAGTGAAATCAAGCATGGAAGAGAGGCTAGCACCAAAGTGAGCGGCATCAAGATGATATATCTCACAACTCTCATGCAAGAGGCTCCCATGACAACACATATAAGGGAAAAAGGGTTGATCCATCCAAGCAGTCATCGGGCTGGAAGGTTGAAATTCATAATCACAAGGCTTCCCCAATTGCTCGTTGGCCTAGTTCTAGTTGAGGGAATAGAAAAAAAATGGTTTTGAATTCAAAATTACTAAAACCCTTAATCACAATATTGGAGCACTAAGGCTTGGTAATCATATGGTATATGGGAAAAATATAAATTGGGATAGTCTAATTTGTTGGTGGCAAGGTCATTGGGGTGATGATGTGAAATTCAAGGCACTCACAAATGGATATTTTATGGTCATCTGCCCGTCGCCAAAAATAAGAGATCATATTCTAATTGGGATTTGGTTGATGGATGGTAGTGGCTTCTACATTCACAAATGGGATGTTGGGTTTGACCCTTTTTGTCATCAAATAGAGTGGATTCAAGATTGGTATAAATTACCTAATATTCTTATGGAGTTTTAGCATCTTGGAACCCTAGATTCAAGGTAATCATTTGGGAAAATATGTGTGCTCAAAAGAAAGAATTAACCAAGATGGAATCAGTACAAATGTAAGAATATGTGTAGAAAACACACCCTATAGCCCCCACTGGAAAGAGATTGAGATCATCATGGATTGGGGCACATTGTGTCAACCTTTGGTATTTGATCCTTATATGGTGAATGATCTATTGGATACAATTGGTTGGAGCTCCTCAGATCTAGTTGCTAATCTTGAGGATAAAACTAGTAACAGAGTAGATCCTTAGTTGGTCAAGGATTCTGGTTTGGGAGAGGGTTTGGATGGGCATATGGTCTCTAAGCCTCAAGAACATTCTCCCAATTCCTCGAAGGATCGGATCTCAAGTGAGTAGGGAATAGACCCAATAGAGGTAAAAAAAGTGTTGGTTAATAAGCTATCAGAAGTCATCGAACTGATCAGGAATAACATGAGGATGGAGAACCTCAATTCCCTATTGGAGGTTGCCAAGAAACTAGTGGAACTGTCCCAGGAAGCAAAAGAAGTGTCTTTGGATGACATTGGGGTAGAGCCAATTAGTGAGGAGGAGTGAGAAGAAAATCCAGGTCTAGAAGAAGTGGGGTTAGCGTCTAAAGGCCACAATCTACCCAATCAACTGTTGGGCCAAGAAAAACTCAGTATCCATCAAAAAGAAACATCAAGGCTCTCTTTAGATTGCAGGGAAAGTAAGAGATGGGGTAGAATCCCTAATTTGGAAATCTCAAACTTGATGGTGAAGCTTGTGGCCAAAAAAGATCATAAAAATATTGAAAGTATGGAAGGGGGAGCCCCTTCCTGAAGAAAGATGAAAATTTTGACTTGGAATGTTGGTTGCTTAAACAACCCTAACAAAAAATGCCCGATTAAGAATCAATTGGAGATGTCTCGGGCTAAAATTTGTCTTCTTTAGGAAACTAAATTAAATCAAGGTGAGGTAGATTGCTTCGCCAAAATTTGGGGTATTGGAAGTTGTTGGTTGTGCACATTGAGGGTCAAGCTGGTGGTCTCATCACCCTTTGGAGACCCTAGAGAGTAGTAGTGGAAAAAGTGATCTCAAGCAAAAAATGGTTGGCTTGTAAGGTTAAGAGTTTATCTTCGAATTTGTGCTTTCTAATTGTGAATGTTTATGGACCAAATACATGCATCCAAAAGAAGGAGGTATGGAGAAAATTAGACTTGGTCTATGGTAATTTAGCTTTTGAATTCAATATATTTGGAGGTGACTTTAATGCTATTCTGCACATGGAGGATTAGTAAAGGGGGGTGGGCAAGAAACTTCAATCCAAGATCGACTTTGAGCAGTTCGTAGAAAGGAATTTTTTGATTGACATCTGGATTTCCAATGGGAAATACACATGGAAAAATAGGTGTCAAGGTTTCTGCAAGATTGCTTAAAAGCTAGATAGATTTTTATTCAAAGCTAATTTAAGTGCTTTCCCCTTCTCTTTGGAAAGTAAGATTATATCTTACTCAGGTTTGGATAATTTCCTTATTTTTCTTGAAATCGTGGGTGAAAAAATCCCACTCAGATGTCCATTTAAATTTCAATGCATGTGTTTTAAAGAAGCTAATTTCTTGGATCTCATAATTCAATGGTGGAATGAACCCATTCTAGATGGATCAAAAATATTTATTCTAGATGGATCGAAAATATTTATTCCAGTATCCAAGCTAAAATTGATCAAGAAACATTTAAAAGTGTGGAATAGGGAATGCTTCAAAAATATTTTTGAAGAGAAAAGAAAAATAGAGGAGGAATTAAGGATATTGAATGGCAAAGTTTGTTCCTTTGGCATGGATTGTAGGAAGTGTGTGTAGGAAAATAAACTTTTAAAGAATTTGGAGGATATTCTCTTGAAGGAACTAGTTTTTTTTCCTGACAAATCAATTCTTGATGGGGTGATCATTGCTTAGGAAGCTTTACAATTGATCTATAAAACCAAGAAGCAATCAATGATGATGAAATTACATATTAAGAAGGCATATGAAAAGGATAATTGGAGATTTTTGTGCAAAGTTTCCTTTGTCTTCCACAAAGACCAGATTGATTGGATCTTCAATTGGATTGCTTGCCCAAGGTATTCTATCCTAGTTAATGGCTATCTAGAAGGTTTATTTGGTGCTTCAAGAGGTCCCAAATAGGGGGACCCTCTTTCCCCCTTCCTATTCATAATAATAGGCGAATCCTTTGGTAGATCGGTCTCAATGGTTGTTGAGTTGAGTAGGATAAAAGGTATTCAAATCACAAGGTATATGCCTGCATGAACACTTGCCAACAATTCACCAATGATACCATGTTATTTGGCTTGGTGGAAGCTAGTGAAGTGAGGCACTTCAAAAGGATTTTGGAGATCTACACAGCCACCTCTAGCCATGAGGTAAGTATAGAAAAGTTTGAAATATTATTTTTCTTTCCTAGTCCCTCTGTTGAAAATCATATTTTGAGAATTCTAAAATTCAGAAAAGGCAAGCTACCATGCAAATATTTATGGATTCTCTTAACCTCTGGGGTGCAGCAAGGAAAGCTTTGGGATCCACTAGTGATAAAAAATGGAAACAGAATGTCCTCATGGGAGGGGAAATGGTTATCATGGGCTAGTAGACTAACTATGATCAAGGTTGTAATTGTTTCCTTCCCTATATACATGATCTCTTGCCTACCTCTATCGAATGGAATAAGTAGCAAAATCAACCAACTATTGAAAAAATTCTTTGGGAGAGGGAACTCAGATAAAAAAAAAATTTAATGTCCCCTTGTTAAAACTTATCCTAGAAACATAAAATGCACAAGTTAGGACATATAATTTATTTTACCAACACATCATTTTGCTCATGTAAATTGCCTTGAAGACCTGCATACATCATGTATTATCAATTAAGCACATAATATCTTGTTCATGATTAGATCATTTCAGTTTGCACATTTTAAGAATAAGACAAATAAAATGCATTATCATCTAGGGCATAAACTAACATGATCAGATATGACTTATTACTCTTGATCAGAATAGATCTTTTCCTTGTTTCCTCTTTCCTAACCTATTTGGATGGTAGGTTTATTATGCCAAGGGCGTGTGAACGATCTCTAACTCCAAGACTCCCTCAAGGTTTCCTACCTATCTTGGGACCATCCATCAATGGAACGATTTACCAACCTTTCCCTCCACAAACTCCCTATCCTTATTGAGTGCTAGTGAAAGGGAATTTTGGCCCGAAGTCTATTCTCATAGTAATGTCATCATCACTTAATAAGACACAATAATTGTTGTAAGAAACATTATTGTGGCTTGACAAATAACATCCATTAATTTGCATATTGTCTTAATTTTTATAGTAGACTTAATAATTTGATAGTTATGTTTATTGATTGTAACCAACATTTAATATGTCTTGATTATCATAATATATTTGATCAGATCTATAGATCAGCACAGATTTATGCATAAACAGTTATTGATTTTAATATGCCATGAGTCAATCACTACGCTATACTTACCGACATGAGAATTTGAGTCAATTTCAGAACCTGCAATGTGATCTAAACATGTGAGGAAGTTACCTCTATTCGCAGTGATGGACTGGTTCTCGGGGTGCGTTCTTTACAACTAATCAGGATTCTTCTTTCCACACGATTATTCTAATATATATATATACTTATCTATTGTTAACATGTCATCACCATACTATCCATTCTAATCTATATCCAATATAATCATAAATCATAATACGCTTGAATATATTTATAAATTTTAACTAAGATGTAACTTAAAGATGCATTTGATGTTCAAATCCATTATACTTACCTTTGTATACACAAGTAACTATAACTCTTATTTAAATATACCCATAATTCTCACCTCTCTATTCTTGACTGGATCAATAGCACCTCCCAGCTGCTATTCTATTTCCCTTGTCTTTCTACCAATCACTACACTCTCCCCCTTCCATGATTGTGTATAAGATAGATAACATGATAGATATGATTCCTCACAAAATAGTTATGACAGAATATATCAATAACACAATTAGTTGTCTTCATTCAAAATGACATAAGAGTAAATAGTAACATGATTCCAGAATTTATACCCAACAGTATAAACTATTTCATCCACATAAGAGTTCATAATGTACTAGCTGATTATTGTTTTATACCATAAATTATTTACTAAGACTCTATCTGTATTCCTAATATATTTACTACGTTGATTATTGGTATTCAAAATTGCTTACAGCCTTGTTGTGGCTCGATCTGCAGAAGTCTCCTTTAATCCTTTCAGCCACAATGATATGAGTATAAATAATAAAATACCACAGTGACAAAAATCTGAAATATATTTGTGAATGGTTCGCTAGGTTTTCACAAGTGCCAACGTTCCACACTCTTTCTATCCTTGATCGCAGTTCCACCTGACATCTTTCTTAATTCTGCATCTCTCATGGAGGGTCGAATCTTTAGTAACATTCTGATTCCCTCCTGCATCAGCGTATGGGACAAGGTACCTCCACGACTTGTCCAAGTGCTTCACTCCTTATATCCATGATGGTTGAAGGTCATAACCCTTTCTTGCTAATGGACACGTCTCTTCCATATTTTAATTGATCTCTAACTAGAACTAACAATTGTTAGTGCTTGGCGGCATCCCTAAAGACTTCCAATCATGGAATGGAAATTTTGTTCCTTCACAATTATACGTCATCACTGCTTATCATAGATACTACCTTTAGAGGATCAATGTTCTTAATTTATTATCAAAACATGTCAAATGCAAGCCAGTGAATGGTCATTAGAGGAAGGCTTTCATTTACTTCTGCCAGCACATGATATACATCTCTCGTTCTCATAGTCGAGATAGCGTCAATCCTTTGATTTAATATGAACTTTTGTCACCTTATTATTAATTTTTAGTCGTTCCTTTAAATATTATTGTTATTTATTTGATGTTTAAATTGTTAGTCTTTAAATTTTGATATTCATAATATAATTATAATATTGTCTCCATGGCTGTCACTCTTAATATTATTTTATTATCTTTAATGTCCCGATTTCGAGGACATGACAAAAAATCTCTCTAATAAGTTGGGATAAGGTGTGTAAATTGAAGGAGGTAGATGGGGCAAGACTAAAAGATTATCCCTTTAGAACAAAGTGTTAGGGGCTAAGTTGGTTTGGCAGTTATATGCAAACCAAGACCTCAAATGGGTGAAGTTATTGAAATAAACGTATTTAGAGGAAGGGGAAATCAACATTTTTACTTCTAGATCACTTCCTAAGGGTTCAAGAATATGGAACTTCTTATGTCTCTACAAAGATCTTATCTCAGATTACCTCACTTGGGATATTCAAGATGGAAGAATGGATCCTTTTTTGGATGACTCCTCGGGTGGTTTCCAAAAATTGAATGAAAGAGGCGATCTCTTGCAAGTGATGGCAGCAACAAAACAAGTTTGGGGATGCTATGTAAGAGACTATGTGTGTATCTCAATTGTGAATAGTTATATGGAGTACCAATGTAAATATGTAAGGCCGCTTGGAATGGATAATGATGTGGCCACTTCCTTTGAAGAAGTTCTTTGTAAATGTATGCTTTGCATAAGGGATGGAAAAGATCAACTAAAATGGTGTGGTTTTGTGTTAGGTGCCTACAATGCATGTGATGGGTACAAGATATTGATAAAGCAAGATGAATTTGCACTAGAACTACCGCGTGGACTATGCTGGCATAACAATTGTCTATCAAAAGCAATGATCTTTGCTTGGGCTGCAATCCAGGGTAAAGTCTTGAACACAAGGGAAATGGATGTCCACCTTTTAGGAAATGGAACTTGGACCTATTTCACACTTTAGTTCATTAGGAAACCAAGATCCCTCAACCAACTAACTCAATTAAGGGATGGACTAGGAGTTTCCTTGTGTGATTGGATACGAGTTCACCATTTAAATGAAGCTTCAAAGGAGAAATGCACAAAATCCTAGAAACTTGAAAGCATGAAATTAGATTGGAAAACAAAATGAAACAGAAAAGTACCTAGAGGAGCATAGATGCCAAAACAAGGTCTGTAAACCTTGAAAACTTTCATTTAGAGTTGCACTGGGACTGATACACCAAGTTGGACAATTTAGTCCTACTGCAGGGTTTCTAGGAAAAAAATGGAATCTTTTGGTGACTGATCAGAATCTACAGAAAGATGGAAAAAAGGGCTATACTAGGACTAATGTGCCCAATAGGGAGATTTAGTCCTATTATTAGGGTTTGAATGATACTTTTGTAGCCTCTAGTGATCTTCTGTAGCTTCCTTATTGTCTAATCTTTAAGTTCGAAAGTCTAAATTTTGGTCTATAGGTGAGTTTTCGTGAAGATGACTTCTTGACAACTTTGACAAATATTTCAACTTTGTCTTCAAAGGATCTTCAAGATCCAATTCAC